>BQNB010085791.1:0-13224 GCA_026074375.1 Tanacetum coccineum
ATAAGATTGGTGGTTTAAATTCATCTCCATTTTCTTCAATCGGGTTCTTCCTTCTTTTCCTTTTCTCTTATTAGTAGTTGTAGCTTATTATTTAGTTTAAAAATGTTTATGCATATTGTTGCTAGCTTAATTGTTATGATTAGTGAGTAGTTTATTTGTGCTTGCTAAGTGATTAGTGGATTGGAAATTAAGTGTGGATTGTAAAAAGGTTTGCTAATTAATAATCTTCGATTATTTAGATTTGTAGTTTGAATGTTTTAAAGGGCAAAGTCCGAAAAAATAGTCAAATGACACATCTAGTAATTAATATATTTTTAAGATATTTTTGTCAAAATAAACAAACGTTGTGAGATAATTATATTTTCTAAGAAAACTAATTCGTTAAGTAAAACCTTAATTCACACTTGAGGAACTTTCCACGTCACTTAGCAAGCACATCTTTTTATATGGTTCTTTTCATAGTTTGCTTATTTGTTGTTTAATATGCTTAGTGATTAGATCTATTTTATGCTTGTTAAGTAAGTTGGTAAATAGTGGTAAGTGTGGAATTTAATAAGTGACTAGTGATTAATAATTTGCAAAAGTTATTTAGTTTAGTGTTTTATTTAGTCGAACGGGCAAAAGCCGTAAGATTAAGTAGGCATTAAACTAGTAATTAATATCTCGATAAAAAGTTGTTTTCAATATTAAGCCAACGTTTTGAGGAAACGATTATTTAGACGGATATTAATTCATCATTAAGATCTAAAACTTCACACTTAAGAATCTATTTACTTTTACTTGACAAGCATATTTTTCTTATTAGTTTGCTTGTTAATTAGTATAATCTAGTTTATCGCTATCTTTAGTTTTAATTAAAAACCAAAAATTAAAAGATAATCAAGCATTAAATTGGAGACATTTTCGTAAATTTCAAATTCAATTCTCGTTGGGATACGACTCCGCATCCGGAGGATCAACTATTACTTGTCCTCAAGTAATTTATGTTGGAAAATGTTAATCCATTAATCTTTGTATAGTATTTTAAAGCCTGTGTTTTTTTAACTGAGTTTGCGGCGATCTTGTTTGGGACTAGGCCCAACTATTTATACCTCGTTAAATTCTGGGTTAATATTTTTAATTCATTATTCTATTATTTATCTTTACTTTTGAACGTAAATTTTTTTTTAAGATAATCGAATAGGCTGTCTTGCCCGTTCGTAATAAATCGTGAATTAAACGTTGTAATCCCGAGCTTTAGACTAAATGTTAGTCTACGTGACTATACATCTTTTTTGATTTCTGAAAGGTATCCACATATTTGGTAATTTTATTTTTATTTTATACGTTTTTATTTTTGTGGTTCAGCCTAACTACCTTGCAAATATTTTATGTTTTACCTGTTGACACCTTATACCAACAACACCATTATTCAAAACCTTACACAAAATATACTACAAAAATTAATAACACTTACTTATTTTTTTGTTAGTGGGTAGGCAATTGTGTGGTGACATAATTTATGCCCAAAGACACGCATGCATGTTTTGAGCTAGTCAAAAAGCACACAAACCCATATAATCTCATCACTAGAAAATAATATATATATATGCCATATAAAGATGCAAAATCATGATTTTAATGGGGCAATAATATTTGGTCAAAAGGAAACCACATTCCCGAAATCACGCCATCACGTATAAAATCCCATAATTCTCGGCCCATAATCAAATTAATATATTATGCATTATATCTCGTGACCTTATCAGTAATATTCACAAAAACAAAACTAGCTCAACTCTCTCTACACAAACTCCATTTTCTTACACAACTTCCCTACCAAAACTCAACAACATTCAGTTTTAGGATTTCCATTCGTTTTTCATTAAAGCTTAGTCACTATTCTTGCAAGGCATTTGCGACGAGCTTTGTTTTTATTTCTTCTATGGCGAGTTGTCGTTTCTAGCGAGAATTGCACGTGAAAACCATGAACAAAATAGGGAGACATGAGTTGTAGGGGCTGTTTAGTCGAGATAATAGAAGAATAAATAATTAAATCAAGTTGGGGTTTCGAATTTGTCACTCCGTGAGCTTCAAGAGAGGATGTAACCTGCATAGCTGTGGGTTTACTTTGATTTTTCAAGCTCCTTGTTCGGAGTTGATCTCTGTCATTCTGGTCTTGTGTTTCGATTCGCGGGAAGGTTATAGTGTGTGACTCGGGATAGTTGGGTCACGCCTAGATGTTATGTACATGGTTCGTTAGCCACGGGTTCGAGTTCGTGTTTTGGTTCAAGTCTCAGTCCGAGCTAGATTAACTTTGCCTAGTATTCATTGCGTGTCTAGAGTGATTTATACTCGTGCATCATGACTCTCGATTTCTCGTGATTTTCCGCAACCGTGGATCTAAGGTATATATTGAGCCATAAATTACTTGCATAACATTTACGATAATAGTAACCGAAATGAAGTTCTGCTAATGATTGTAATCGAAGTCAATCGGTTTACTGAAAATGAATAATCAAGAGTTAATAATAGGATGGAATAGGACAATGTATGAACTAATAAATATTGGACATGACTTTTGTTGAAAGAACTAAGTATAGAAGTCAGTCATTTCATGCATTGAAAATGCACTAATTTTACCATTTCTAGTCCTTATGATTTATAAAGCTTTGAAAAAAAATGTATAGATTTTTTAATGTTATATCTTTTGACACTTGTTTGTTTTTTAAAGCTTTTAAAACTAGTCCCTAACCTGTGTTTATAAATTTTTTATTCTATCTACAATGTTTTAATCTTTATAAAAAGAACTTATTTATATCTATTTGTGTAATATTTATAAATTTCAAGCCTGCGGACATTATTTTTAGGTTGCCTTTTAGGAGTTTTACTTCGGTCCACTCCTCGACGCTTATTTCTCACATTATCATTTCTCGCGTCTCTCAATGTTTATATCTCGCTATTCTATTATATATTGTATAAGGTGCCAGTTTCATAGTTGCTCGCATTTCAATCTTTTAATGTTTTATAAAACCCCAGCGAGGGGGAATACATGCCTCGTTTTACTTACGTAAACTTAATGATTTCTATACGTAGCGTTATCATGATTATTTTTCCTAAAGCTTGATTTGTTTCTTACATGATTTTGATGATAGTGATTACATATATTGAAACATCTGGAATTTTAGACAATGATGGTTTTATACGCGAACACATGTGTTTACTAAGTGTATGTATCCAGATTTATGCTTTAAGAGTATTATTGCCCCTAATGTTACCTTATTGCCGTGATGTACCTAACTGTATTCATGAACCGTGTAATTTGCTATTTGTTAGTAAAGCGCGATAAATTTATGTGTTGTGGATAGATCTATGGGGTACTAACAATCCCCACCCTTTTCCTTGGTGTCATAGTTTGATCAAGGGTGTCAGTCTTAACATTGAGATCGGGTGTTGTTAGGTTGCTGGCAGCATTCCTATATTCTGATTAGGGCACAAATGTAGTTAAGGCTTCGGTGGTCATGAGCCTTAGTGCAATCAATACTGTTAGATATTCTAGACTTGGTGACTGTGTTTCCCTTGTCTACCTTACTTGTTTTGGACTTATGGATACGTACTTAGTCCACCATTTACTTTGATCTTGTGGTCCACTACTGAACATTACTAGATTTATTAAATCACTAATTGGATTTCGGATGAATTTCGGAAATAACACTTTTAAATGTTGTAACGCTACTTTTCTTACTGCAATATTTCTTAAATTATTTCAATACTGCTTTTTACTTAAACCTTATTGAATTCACAACAATTATCTGTTGACGTTTTAGCATGTATTTTTAGGGTTACTATTTTGCTAAGTGGTTGCATTGTGAGCATTCGAGTCTGCTCTTTGCGGCGGATATATATTTTTGAAGGCTTAATAACTTGAGTACTATTTGACAAACGTTTTGACAATGTTTTCTAATACATTATAAATGGAACCTGTGTAACTCTGACATTTTTACTAAATTGAATGTGACATTTTATAAAATGTCTCTTTTGAGGTCGTTTTCTGTGACTTGTGCGTTTGGACTATGAAGTAGCACCCCAATGTTACCATTCCGCTGCCGTCCGATTTTGGGGGTGTGACACCAACAAACCCATTAGATAAAAGATATAACGGTTATTAGTTAGTTTAGTTAGGGTTACAGGAATAGTTATGTCGTTTGTCTTTTAATCACAAATATTGGGCCGAAACCCATCCAACCGGGTAATCACAAACCCGCTGACAAGACACTTACAAAATGGCAGTACATAAAACTGTATAAAAACAGTTATTTACCATAGGGACAGACTCTTCACTCGCACCCTTTTATGTAGTTATAAATAGGAAACGATTTGTAAACACAAAGATGAATGACGATTAAGATTCAATAAAAACTTACATTTCTGGTATATTTTTGAATTAGAAGTTAGATTTTCGAATTCCAACATTTGGTATTAGAGCATTTTAGGTATTTTAATACATAATCTCAATATACCATGTTTCTAGAAAATCATCACTGTTGTTCCCGGTTAATCGAATCTAAAGAACAAACAGCACCAATTTTTCAAGGAAAAACGAGGTTTGCAATATCACACAAACAACAATCTTAAAATCATTTCGTGTTGTTTTTTATCAAATCTTTGGTATCAGGAAGACCCCAAAAAAGTTTGCCACCAAGTGAATACTCACTGGCAACAAAAGGGTTTCATCCCTGCAAACTATTATCAAGATCAATAACAAGAAAAATATACCCTGAAAAAATATAAAAGTCTCAAGCATCGGTACAATTTATCACAGTATAGATTCGAAACAAAGAAGAAAATCCACATAAATTGGATAACAAAAGTCATCACAAGGGACGAAACTCAAAAATCATCAAAAGAGGAACAAACACACCTTTTTTGAAGATTTATTAATCGAAACCCTCAACAGAATCATTCACCGAATTCTAGTTATCCAAAGAAACCCATCTTGCCGGCGGTTTTATTAAGATGATCCCCAAATTTTAGCGAAACCCTATATTTTGGGCAAAAACTCAAATCAGGGAATCGTGGTTTACGAACACAAGAAGAAGAAGAGCGATTAAACTCGCCATCTCCATCGGCGGACAAACCACCAAAAAGAGAGGAGATAAACCAGAGGCACCAAGGAGGACGAACTCCAAAGTACGATCTTCCAATAGAGAGAAAAGAGAGGCGGGATCGAAATAAAACTAATATGGGACACACGGAGGGTTTTAATTAAACCCTAACAGGTTTTACAAAAAAAACCTCCTCCACTTTTTCATTTTTCTATATAATCAGATTTTAGTTATATAGACTTTTAGTTTTAGGATTTTCTAAAAGTTACCCCATAATTTTTAAGCTAGTAACTTTTCCTAAAACCATAGATAGAAAATATAGTAACTCAGTAATTACACTACTTACTATATCGAGAGAATAATTTTTAAGGAGTAATTAACCTTAGATTATTCGTTTTAGAATATAAAATCCCTAAGGATAGTTTTTTTGGAAGAAAACTAGTCCCCGTTAAGATTGATAGCCCGTAAGGCACAAAACCAGAGTACTCACCACAAAATCTGACACACTTAGTGTTAGGTATTTTATTTTGGAGATTTTATTTAATATCCTAGAGATATGACGAAAGAAAGTGGAGATACTTCGAAAAAGGAAGTAAGTACTACTAGTACACCCTAATTCCAATGTCCAATTTTAAAACCCATCGAATTACTTATTAGTGGGCTAATTTCGAATGCACATAATCATTCTCGAAGACCAATGCGTTTTGTTTATGGGAAATGACTAGAACCAAATGAAAAAACCCAAGCAGGATAACAAAAATAAGACAAAAACTGCCCCTATCGCATTCCTTTTACCAAGCACATTACCAGAAGAACAATTGCTCTCAAATGCTACAAACAAAAAACCACGAAAACTATATGTGTTGCTCTTAAAAACTAGACACATTAGGAGAAGAAAAGAGTCCAACAAGCAGGTTGAAAAACACTCAAATCAGAATGTTGAAGATGTTACACATGAAGGAAGAAGAGACCAATCACACCTTCACGCCCCAGGAAGAAACATTGAGAATTTTTATGAGAGTAACTTCAAGAAGTACAAGAATTATGATACTAGCAAATTACAATGCTTACAAATACAAGAAGAATTTAGGGAAAATTCGCACCCTAAATGTCCTCAAAGGATAAAACAAACGTGCAATCGAACCTCGTTGAAGGAAGATTTAGTTACCTACCTACTTACTAATTGGCCAATATTGCGAGATGGAGAACATAAAGGTCCTCGCTACTTTGAAGGAAGATTGTAGGATATAAAGGACAATTATGGATTGACTTTGGTACAATAGACAATCGGAGCCTATAGTAATCACAATGATGGAGTGAGAACGAGGAACACTTCAAAGAATTAGATGAGAAGGTTAGTGGAAAAGTAAGATTCGGAGATGGTTCATACATAAAGATCAAAGGAAAAGGTTCAATTCTAATAGAATGTGATGATGAGAAGCAAAGAATCATATCAAATAGTGTATTACATACTCTACTTATAAAATGCTAATTTATTGAGCCTTGGACAATTCACTGAATATTGGCTTTTGTAAAGTAGTAATGGAAGCGTACGAATTACGAATTGTATGACATGGATAACAAAATCTTCATGAAAAAGTCTTCTTGACAGACGAAACCGAATATACAAGGCCCAAATACTGTGGATACGGTACACCTAGTTGCTTACTAGCAAACTTTAAAGGTAAGATACATGCGTTTATGGCACGCAAAAGATTGGAACTCCCTTAACTTTGAGTCACTAAAATCAATGGCTCAAAGAGATTTAGTTCATGGAATACCTTCCATTAAACATACAACACAAGTTTGTGATGTTTGTTTAATTGGGTCTTAAAAATTAGTAGGGCGCCATTCCCAAAAAAAGCAAAAGACCATTTTAGATCTTACCTCACTTTTGATTTGATTATATGGACGACTTTATGGTGGACCAATCACACCACAACAACCTTTGGAAAAGAAATTACATATTCTTGCTTAGTAGAAGATTACTCAAGATATATGTGGCGTATACTTCTAACTACGGAAAGATCATAGCCTTTGATACTTTTCAAGGGTAATATGTAAGAAATCGCTTAGAAATCCGAATTAAGAAACAACATTGAAAATGTTGAGTCGAGATCGGATCAAGGAGGAGAATTCACATCAAATGAATTCACACAATACTGTAATGGACAACGGCATCCATAGCACGACACCTTACTGCACCTTACTCCCTCAACAATAATGAGTGGTCGAAAGAAGAAATAGGACAATCATGTCCACAACTAGATGTATGATGAAAGCAACGAACATGCCACAAAATTTTTGGGCTGGAAGTTGATTAGACACGCTCCATCTATACATCCTAAATAGTGTTCCTACTGAAAGCACTAGAAGACATCAACATCCATTTGATAGCCAATTAAAACACAGAAAGTCAAACACTTAGAGAATTAAGAGTTTTCGGCTTTGCATATGCATATGCAAAGGTACCATTCACAAATCTGACAAGTTAGTCATAGAGCACTAAATGGTCTTTACTTAGGAACAATACAAGGATCAAAAGCTTATCGCTTATTTGACCCAACAACACAAAGGGTATGTGTTAGTAGAGATGTGAAGCAAATATTACATTTAAGGAGGATGAAACATGGAGATTGGAAAGATAGTTATGAGTAAGCACATGAAAGACGAGCATGATAAATGGATAACTTCAAAATAGCGACAATCTTGAAGTCTCAAATGACAATCTGACCAAAAAATGCTAAACTCAACCATTCAAAGACGATAATGAGTTTTCCTACCAATGATGGATGATTATGTCATCACCATCAAGAGACGCTTTTATTCCTTTTACATTCTCAAACACTCTCACACACCATCAAACACAATCATACTGCCAAATATATTCCCATTGTCACACCCTAACTTCATCAATACAATCATACTATCAAAGTGATTTATGATTCAATTGAAATCACAAATTCACCATCACTCTTTTCGATCACACACACATTGGAGGTTTTTTAGCAAAAACACTAAATGACGTATACGAGAAACGTTGGCAATTACTATTTAGGCTGAAGATCGAAGCCAAGAACTACAAGGAGGACAGCCATTTCAAGCCGATCAGAAATGGATTGAAGCATAATGATAGGTTATTCGAGATTAGATTTCATCAATAGAAACAATACAGGGGAATTAACAACCTTACATAAAGGATTATAAAGCTATAGGCTTAAAATGGGTATTTAAGACTAAGAAAGAATGCCTAATAGGAAAATTTAATCATAGCTTAAAGATAGATTAGTAGCAAATGGCCTACATAAACAAACAATGGATAGACTTTGAAGAATGTCTTTCGCACCAAGTTAGACAAGGATGCAGAAACAATCCTGGTTATTCTGCAATAGCCTGCCTAACAATAAAATGCGGATAGTACATAACCTTGACGCTTAAAATCATGCATTTCTTATTGGAATTTAAAGGAAGAAGTGTACGTCAAACAAATCCTGAAGGATTTGTAAAGAGACAAGACAATGGACATGTCTATAGGCCATATAAAAGTCATACGGACGTAAGGACATGCACCACGATGATGGAACATAAAGTTAGACAACACCTTGAAGTCTCTAGATTTCAAGAAATGTGCACTAGAGCAAGCTGTATACACCCACAGACATCAAAAGACTCAAACAACTACTAATGGAGTCTATGTAGATGATCTAATCATCACCGGCACACCAAAGAAGGAAATCGACAAGTTTAAAGCTCAAATGGAAGAAAAATTCAAAATGAGTGATCTAGGATTATTAGCCTACTATCTTGGAATAGAAGTCACACAAACTGAAGGTGACATATCTATAAGGCAATCCGCCTATGCGATCAAAATCCTAAAGGAAGCTGGAATGATAGACTGCAACGAGACATTGATACCAATGGATCCAGGAACAAGACTAACGAAGATTACGGAAGGAACAATGGTCAATTCAACCGAATATCGAAGCTTAATTAGATGCTTAAGATATCTGCTTCACACAAGACCCGACTTAAGTTATTCTGTAGGATTACTTAGTCGTTTTATGCAAGAACCACGAGAGCAACATATGAAAGCTATAAGACAAGTACTACGCTATGTTAAAGGAACAAAAGATTATGGAATCACCTGCAAGCATAACGGAGGAAACAAGATATATGGATACATCGACAATAGCTACGGAGTTAACACTCAAGAAGGAAAGGGAACTACCGGCATAATATTCTACTATGGTGAATCACCAATCAGTAATGGGAGTACACAAAAACAAGCCACTGTAGCACTATCATCATGTGAATCAGAATTCATCGCAACAACTACAGCAGCAACACAAGCATTATGGTTAAAGAGACTACTAAGCAAACTTACACATTCTCAAGAAGAAAAGGTTACAATACAAGTTGACAATAAGTCAGCTATAGCACTAATGATGAACCTCGTATTTCATGGAAGGAGCAAACACATCGACACAAAGTATCACTTCATAAGAGAATGCGTTGAAAGAGAAGACATACAAGTCGAATTCGTAAGTGGAGAATACCATAAAGCGGACATACTTACAAAAGCTAAACCACGAAGATCAATTCTTAACCATGAGAACAACTCCTCGGACTCTACTAATTGAACTAACGTCGCCCCAGTTAGTGATCGTGTTGCTGTGATTAGGGGTAGAATATTGCGGCCGGAAACCCATTCCAACCCCGAGGTAATCACAAACCATTAGATGACATGACAGTGTACAAAATGGCAGCTGTTACATACTGTAAAACAGTTAGTTTCCAAGGAGATCCGACCCTTCCTTCACTCGCACCCTTTCATGTAGTATAAATAGGAAACGATTTGTAAACATCAAAGATGATGACAGATTAAGATTTAATAAAACTTTACATTTTTGGTATATTTTGATTAGAAGTTAGATTTTCGATCCAACAATTTTTATCCAACGTGATTACTTATATTATATTACTCGACTAGTCTTTCGGGACGAATCATTGCCGATGACATATGTTGTTTTCCAAAACCAACCTCAGTATGTTAACGTAGTATTCTCCATGAAGAACGACATTAAGAATATGTTATGTAGTAATTGATCCTAGACAACGTCATATCCGAATATAGGCTAAGGATTTTGTGACTGTCACGTATACCGAAATATACATCATTTTCTACATCTAAGCGCGCGTGAAAGTACCAAAACCCCTAGCACACTCTCGAAATCATTCATAGCGCCGAGTAAGAAGCCAACAACCAAACAAATGTAATTTTACTTACCAAACGGATGTTGTTGGCTTCTTACATGAATGCTAGGAATGTTCGATGTAGCTGAATATTTAAGTCTAGTAACCCGGATCTGCAAGTAGAATGTCAAGTGATGCAAAAATGGTTCCATCAGGTTGTGAAACCATTTGGCTCAGATAAGAGCTTCATGTCAAGGTCTGTTATGACTTCATACCAAACAGGTAGCCTAGCCAAGTAATAGACCGCTTCTAGTCATCATTGCTATTTCATAATAACATGTATTTAGTATTAGACATGTGTAAAGTTGGGTCGAAAGGAAAATTTAGGATCTGACTACATGATAAGGGTTTTGTCACTCTAACATATGCCAAAATAGAAAGAATCTTCTATATGCGAGCACGTGTGAAAGTGCAAAACCCTTACGACACTCTAAGGTATTATATACTAGTCACACATATATCTAAGCTTAGCAAATTCTTCCTTTATAAATGTCGTAATTTTGAACTAGTCACACCATAATACCTAGTCACAAAACATAAAGTTAGAAGATTCATTACAAAATGAAGTCAACTATAGATGATAACGCAATCCTTATTATGGTTTTTATATGCTTTGAAAAAGTTCCAATAACTAAGGTTTGCCGGTATTACGGATTCAGTCCATTTTTTCTTTTTGTCTCGGATCTAGTCATTGTGGTTTTGGCATGTTACGAATCCAGTCATTATGACATGAAATGACCAAAATACCCTTACCAAAAAAAAACAAAAGGATGAGTGTGGGGGTATTTTGGATATTTCACTTTTACTGGCTGTTGAATTTAACAGAATTAGGCAAATTGGATTGAATTAGAGACATGTTAAAACCAAGAGACTGTGAGGGTCTGATACGAAAATAAAACATACACTAAATTCGTAATACCTGACAAACCACATGGACCATTTAAGCAGTTAACTCTTTTTTTATATGTGCGTCGCTTAAATGTGATGTGGCATAAACATAAACACTTGTCATGAATGATAATAAACGATCATTAAACATAACTAACCTTTATAAACGAAAAGACATGTCATGTTGAAAAATATAAAAATTAAGGTAAGGTGTTGTTTGTTTATTAAGAGGCTTTGAATCTAAATCTTCTGAATAATCAGTAGAAAAGTCTAAATCTGATTCTCATCTTAATCTGAATAAGTGGTCGAGAAGTCTGAATCTGAATGAAATAAAAGTGTTTATTTTGGTAAAAATGTATAGATGTGTTAAACGATAGTTTTTACAATTTAAATATAAAATGATTGCATTCGCAATTTTTTTTTATAATATAATCAATTTAAAAAAAACATGCATTAAACAAAATATAAATGACTTCGAAACTGTACCATTCAATTTGAAGAAAATATAAATGGACACATATCATCTTATATTTTTTTTATATAACAAAACATATGCAATCATTCTATTTAATATTTTTAATACAAAAGATAAAAGTGAAACAAGAAAAAGTTAAAAAAAACATCAAAGTAGAAAATAAATTAAAAAGAAGATTAAAAAAGACATTAAGATGTGTTAAGACACCCCATTCAACATCTATTCAGTACGAGGTTATGCTCTTTCTGTCTTTTAATGGTTAAAAAAAAACGCTCTTAACAGTGTTTGCCTCTACTCTGCCTCTCTGAACGACATGAAAAAAAACAGATTTAATGACCCAATATGTCTGACCACGTATGAATAAATCAGAATTAATATGATGTAAAAAGCTATTTCTGAAAAAACAAACACCACCTAAACTTGTGGCGAGAGATACAAATATGTGCAATTCATGGTTAACAAGAGAAAATATAATTTCATGCATCTTTTGAATGTACTTACATGGTTACAAATATGATTATGTCATCCAACTTATTTTAATTGGTGGTTAGTTGTTGTTATTGTTTATAAGGACTTCTACATTACCAGCCATTAACTTAACTATAGGGGCGAGATAGCAGGTTGGTTTGTTTTGAGTCACAAGTCTCTAAGATGTAAACTTTGGTGTAATAGTAGGTGTAGTAGAAAGTTCTCTAGGGATGATTGGCTTAAAAACCCGCATTTAATATCTTTGTAATTTCTTTTCTAGCTCCTTGCTAGTTTATAAAATTTTGCCGTTCAAAAAAAAAGTTAAAATATTCTACCAATTAAGTACAAACTAATTAAGCTAACTCTGGCTTTTATATATTGATGCCTTATAGAGCGTTATTAATGTTAATTAGACACCTTAAATTGACACATTGTTCTATAAAAAGTTGATCATGCGCAAGATCTAGTATGATCAACATTTCATTTCTCAAAATTACTAGATGGGTCATATTATGCACTTAACCATACTTATTCAGATGCTAATAACACTATTTGACTTTAAATATTGAGTAAAAGAAAAAGAAAATGAAATTGGTCAGGTTTTACCGAAAGGGCAACAGTAATCATTGACGGAACTTTAGTGAATTTATTGGGAGGGTTGAATGCATCATTTAATTTGGACGAGTAAAAATTGTATTTCATTTAGCGAAAGATAAGTAAAACATCAAAGTTTTAAGAGAATCATGACCTTCCGCAATATCCACTAATGTTGCGTTCTCGAGTTTAGGATGGTAGATGTCACACCCCCAAATTCACTGCAGCGGAAGACTGGATTTGGGATTGTGACTTCATGGCCTGAAGAGGACTTGATACGAGAGATAGACCTCTACATGCCGATATACCAATGCAGACTCCATATATCTCATAATATAGAATACCGGAGAAAAACAATGCTAAAAATGTCAACATAATATTGGTGAGTTCATAGGTTTCGTTGTTTGATAATAATGATGAACCACAAGATTTATGACCATAGCATGAAATATAGCAATCCCA
>BQNB010085792.1:0-28370 GCA_026074375.1 Tanacetum coccineum
TAAAGGGTAATTATCCCTTCCAAACGTTTTATTTTAATTCCAACTTCTCTTAAGAACGGTTCACCAACAATAATATCGCTCATTCCTTCATCATGATAAGCATCCATATCCTCCAAAACTGCAAAATCATTCATAACAGAAAAAGTTCCAACAAAGATAGGCACATTCATTAAGGCTCCTATAACATTATCCCCTTTGTACACCATCTTATCTTTCATTATTGAATTATGAAACTCTTTGGACATCACTGATATCAACTTAATTATACTTATATATATAACTTAATATACATATATAATTAAAATCAAAATATCAAATAATGAAAGAGTGAGGAAGTATTCCGTAAGGTTTTTAAGATGGAAGATTACTTTTATCCAAAGTAAAATCCAAAACCTTCCCGAGTCGTATCTCGATGAGGCGTGAATGGAAAATCGAGGTTAAGTTCGTGATCGAGTGATTGAATACGTAATGATTTTGATTTGGGATTCTATTTCTACTAATAACATGCAAAAACAAATAAAGGCAAGCTAAAGACGAAAGCAATTAAGGTTAAAACACGAAAACGATAACGGGAATCAAAACCCGAGCTTTAAAAACCTAAATTATTAAATTTTAACCCTACAAATGCAAATTTAATTTTTAAATGTCATAAATGATTGAAAATAATTTTAGAAAAAAGAATTATATTTTTTTGACTTTTATTTTATTTATTATGAATTAAAAACTAATTTAACCTAAAAATATTATTAAAATTATTAAACTAAATTGGAAAATTCTAAAAAATTCGTGAAAAATGCTTTGAACAATTCTAAGCATAGGAAAAATAAAATGGTTCACACAGCTTATTGGAATAAGTTGTTAAAAAGCAAAATAGGGCTGAAAGACTTAATAGCTAAAAAGGGTATAAAAAAATGAGGTAAAGTTATAACGAAAAAGACCCAAGGGCGAGTTGGCAGTGAGTGGTGGTGTTAAAGTGTTGGCTAGTATAAGGGGGAGGTCACAGGTTCGACCCCTGTGGCTTCCCTTTTTGTAAAACCTTTTTTTTTAATTTTTCTTTTTAAAAAGCTAAAATATAAGTAAAAATAACAAACTTTAAAAAAGGGACTTTTGTCAGAACTTAAAAATAAGCAAACAAAAGTGACAGTTTGCTAAACTACAAATTAAGACTATAAGCAAACTATATGAAACTGTTTTGAGCTTTTGGATTCAATAAGCAAGTAAGATAACTAATTAGCTAACAATAGACCTAAAGCTGAACCTAATAAGCACTGATGACTTATAAATAAGCAAATCAAATAAGCTAAAAGCACCTCAAACCCCTAAGACAGTTGACTCTAAATGACACTTTTAAAAGACTTTTGGCACAATTTAAGCTTAAATTTAGAGATAAAAAACACTTTGACATAAGCTAAAAGCTTACAAAAGATGAAGAGCTAAACTCAATAGACTCAAATAAGCTGAAAATAAGCAAATAGGTTTAAGAAACAAGCTGGAGAAGTTGACAGTAAAAATAGACAACTACACTGCATTTGTTGATCGAATGACTAAATGCATCTAAAAATAAGACTCAATAAGCTAAACTAAAGTCTAAAAGTTAAAAACAAATAAAGAACATGACTTAAATACCAAATTCAAACTAAACTTAAGCTAATAAAATCACTAACTAAGCTGAAAACTTAAATTAGGACAGATTGCATACATGACTGCTTGACTTAGATATTTTAAGCTAAAATGGGATTTTGCAACTACCTATTAAGACCCTAAAATGACTTTTGACACATTAAAACCTTAAAACAGATTAAATTCTTATCACACTAAGCTACTTTATCAAAGATTAACCTATTTTAAGCTATAATATCAGCCTCTAATGATCTTTAAACTAAGGCCCTAAAGAACACATTCAAAACTTCAAAATGCTTAACTGTTTTTGAACAAAAAAGATCTCAAAGGATTTTAACAATCAAAATGACTTCAGAAAAGGTGACATTGATGCTTAAGTAACTCAAATTAACTACAAAAACCACACATTAAGTTCTCTTTTAAAGAATTTAACCAACAAGCAGTTTTAGATATCTAGAACACCACAGACTTAAACCATGAATACTTTAAACCTTGAACTTGATTTTTTTGACTTTAAAAACTTATGAAAACTGGCTTATAGACTGAATTAAAGCTTTGTTAAAACTGACTAAAAGGCCAAGAATGACTTTTAACCTCATCTGACCCATTTTAGAGCCTTATCCCAAACACTCCCTTAAAAACTTGAAAACTAATTTTATACTAAAACAGACTATGATAAGCTTCAAACAGATTAAACAGATTAAGACTAATGACTATAAAAGACAATTAAGTAAAAATCTTGGAAAAATAAGCACAGATTAATAAGCTAGAACCAATAAGCTATTTTAACTATGAAATTGGACAGAAACAAATAAGCTATAATAAAACTAAAACTAAGCTCTTAAACTAACATAATAAGCTAATAAAAGGCAGAATAAGCATTTATAAGTAATAACAAGCAAAAATAAGCAGAATTAAGCAGTTTAGCAAATAAGCAATTTGAAAGCATATAAAAGGAAAAAAAATGAAATAACCTGCAGCCATAAGCTTACAATGAAGAACCTAAAGCTCTAGGGATTCAGCTTGTTGTCAATATAAGCGCATCCATTGCTAGCTTATCATCCAAAAAGCTCAAAACCAAACATAATATAGATAGAACAATAATTTTTAATATAAGATATTTAAAGAAACACTGAAGTTTTATTAAACTTTGGAAAAATTACAACTGAGAATGAAATTAGAACATTTAAAAGATAATTAAGCTGAAAATTACATAAATAAGTTTAAAACTAAAAACTTGAACTTCATTAAAACTTGAAAGTTACATTGCTTGAAAAGTAAAATACAATTGAAAGTAAAAATAAGCAGTAAATAAAACTGGAAATAAACCTAAACTAATCCTAAAATCTAATCCTCCAAAATGAAGAGAATCCTATTCTATTTATAGCCAAAGAGTGAGAGGAGCTTGTGCTTCTTGTGTTTGTTGTTTGAGGAGAATGTAAGCCTCATCCAGGCCATCCATTCGGAGCCCTTGAATCCATTTACATTGATCTCAGCCCTTGATTTATCTCCATGTCCCATCAACCAATAACCTTTCATGGGATTGCCATCGTGGCACCTCCTTTGTCATTTTCTAGGGTGGGGTTGAGTTGTGAGAGTGATAGGTTTATCTATTGGAGCAAGGGTCGAGGTGAGAGTGATGGGTGAATAATGATAATGGCGGGAAATGTTTTGATACGATTTAGGTTAACGGGGGTTAAGGGTGTTGGGTAATGGGAGTAATGGTGTTAGTCAATATGAACTAACCATGTTAGTCCTTAAGGACTAACTGTGTAAAACCCTAGGGACTGGTGGTGTAATGGTTTTAACGGGTACATGGGTTAAGTGTTTTGGGCTTATGAATTGGGCCGGTTAATATGGTTTTGGACTTTAGGCTTTATAAGGGCTTAAAAGCTTAAGGCTTATGATTGATGATTAATGGGCTGACCCAGCCTATTAACTTGGGTGCGGGTGGGTCCATTTAAGATGCACACGTTTTTAGCTTCGACTTTTCACGCTCTTTCTAATCCCGTGCTCGGTTTTGTCCGTTTTGGCTTGATTTTTGTCCTTTAGTGAATATCCGTTACCTACACAATCATAAATCACAAAACACAGAAATACAATGCATTTTTTATGTATTTTGGTCATTTTAGGCTTGTTTTTATAGGTAAAAGGTATGTGTAATTAAGCACATATCAAAATCCTCCATACTAAACTATTGTCGTGTCCTCACGCAATGCCATAAGTAAACACTTTAGAAAACCAAGAATCTCAATCCCCCTGGACTAATTACCTCAAAAAGTAGCTAAGTGTTCATCAAGGGGAATTAAAGAATCATTAGTTTTGAAAAGCCCCGCTTTGACTATTTTTAAATATTTACACTTATTACCATACATATTTTTCTATTTTTTCCTTTTTCTCATTTTTCTTTTTAGCAACTAACTAGAATGTTAGGACTTTCATTATTTTCATAACTTTATGGGTCATAGAACAAGAAGCACTTCAATCCTAAAATGCCTAAAAGATAAATTCATCGTTCCTGACTTTTCACTTGTCCCAAACCAAGCTTAAAACGAAATCACCGTTAAATAAAAGTTAAGATGCTAACACTACTCATACTTGTAACTTGTGAACTTTTCACTCCCGACAATTATTATAACTTAGGTGAATGTGCTTATTTCAAATTTCAACCAGGGATCAACCTTTTTAAGAAAATTTGCAATATTTATATGCTTCACGTTCCACCCAAGAATTATGATTTTGAAGGCGATATCATTCCATGTAGCGACTTTCTTCTCGGCACATCCCAGACGAGACCGGCTTAGGTGACCAGGCTTTTGACACCCCACAGAGAATAGTATCGGAACTCACGGACCTTCGGTTTCAAAAACTCTTAGGCTTCCTGTTAAACAATTCGAAAAAATCACAACTTAAAACGAAATAGTCTTAGTTCGAAAGCATATTTAAATTTAAGAAAAATATATTTTCCTATATTTATTAAATCACAAATATTACACTTAATATTCAGTCTCGGATAATTACTATGTGCCTTATTTAGAAGACTGCAACATCGGTTGTGAGCCGACAAGATGCAGTAAACTTTTATTAGCCTACAGTTTATTATTATTATTATTACCTCATTTTTCATTTTTTTTGAAACCATCTTTTTTTACATATAATACCACGATATAGAGAAAATTTCAAAATTTAAGTATAAATTTGAACTAAGACTAAATAAATTATTGTTATCGACTATACTTCAAAAATCGTTGGTTTAAGTTTAATTTTCGAAAAGAGCACGTATTATTAGTCCGGGTAGAAGCTTATGGGAGAAAAAAGGGCCACAAACTACACTTATGAGCTCTTAAGATTTCCAACTAATCATTGTTTAGCATCTTACTCATAATTAACTCTATCATTTCTCGTTTTTCGCAAATTTAAAATCTTTAACAAAAAGATCCGTGAATACTTAGTCCAGTTTATAACGGTTACAGGACAAAGCTAAGAGCTCAACACGCTCGATCGAGTCAAATTTATTTTATTCTACCTAGCTATATTGCTCGTTTGGCTGAGCATTTTGGACTCTTGACCGAGGTGAGGCTTCAGGGTTTGACGGTTATTTCCCTTGCACTTCCCATTATCGATATGGCCAAGTTGGTGAGGTTGTAGTTATGCGTTGAGCTTGATGACACTTAGGCATAGGTACCCGCAGGACCTGCTAGGCAGGAGGGAGGTGCAGGAGGAGTTGCTAAGGAGGCCCCGATGGCACCGAAGGTGGTAACGAGGATGAGGAGATGCCTCAGGCTGTGCCATCACCACCTAGGACTCTGGGTGAGAGGATTGCCTAATTAGAAGAGGAGGTGCATGATATGCGTGAGGCACTGCAAGGTCAAAGAGAGGTGTTGGATAGCATGTGTCACACCCCGTTAGTGGCGGAAACACAGGAATGCGACGATACCATTCATCGTACAAGATACAAGATCATACAGTTTATAATTTACAATAATAAAACTTGGGTTTACATGATTCTTTACACGTTAAGACTTGGCAAAATTGAATAATCAAAACCCATCTCGACCCAGTTCCCTTGGGTTACATCTTTGCTCTTCCAATACCATTCATATACTTTTGTTTTGACACACCTGAAAATGATACTCGAAAACGTCAACAATAATGTTGGTGAGCTCGTAGGTTTGACCTTAAAGCTGTGTCAATATCTCAAACAGTGGACAATAGTGCTATATGACAGTGAATATATGCAAACAAACTTAGCATCACCACTAATCAATAACCATATGTCACTTACGCACCTAAAGAGCCTACCAGCTGAAGCACTAAAATTAGGGCAGGACCATACACAAACCTGGGTAGGCGTACTCATCCGCTCTAATAATCACACACATACTGGGTAGGCATACCCATCCGCTCCAAATAATCATACAAAACATAATATTCACATAGAAGTCATAAGCACATATCTTGTCCCAAAAACAAAATCACATTTCGCACAGATCAAATCAAAACATTTTAAAACACATTTGAGTATCATTTTCCCCTAACGGAAAAACAGTAAAAAGTGGGGCTACGAGAACTCACCTCAATTAGCAATCAAAAGCAACCACACAATCTCAAATAAGGCAAAGCACAAACAATCTCTACGCAAGCACACAACGGTACCCGACAACGACCTAATATATACTCACTTTATTAATACTCGTACAAAATTATCTTATTGTACAAGTGTTCGTCCTTACTCACGCAAATTACTTATTTTCATTCTAAAATCCCATTTCAAATTCATATCATTCCAAGCTCGTTATCTCATACCATTAACTCATTACAAAAACGTCATCTCATTACCAAGTCCTTATCCCATTATCAAATCTTTATCTCATATTATGGTTATGTGGTAATTATGCGAAAATGACTTAAAAACACTTGAGCAAAGTGCGACATCAATACAATATAGCTCAAACACTTCAAATCGTTAGATGATACAATCGACCAAAATACTCCGCGGAAATCTGACGAAAAAGATATGAGTAAAAACTCAAAAGCTGAAGATAGAAAAATCCACATTTCCGTAATCCAAACGATATATATATATATATATATATATATATATATATATATATATATATAAGTATTTAATAATTTAAATAAAAATAAAAATAATATTTTATTATTATTTTTGTCTTATTATCGGCTAACGGGGTAATTACAGCGTCTCGTTACTTTAATACATCCATGTCCAATAGCTTTTACCTCGACACTTAATCTTCCCTAAGAATCATCCTTTATTTCTTCAAATCAAATCGACGCAATGATTATAAATATTAAATATTTAAGAAAAGGTTTCGAGGAAAAAATATATTTTATCCTGCATTAAATTTTAAAGTAAAATGACTATTTATTAATAAAATCCTTGAAAATTTACCTTTTTAAGCAACGTTTCTAAGTATAAATTTCTTCGAAAATTCGGCATGACCCGTACGTCTTTATGTGTTAGCCTTAAAATATGTCGGCTAATACTGAATTACATTAGTTTACATTAGTCAGACACGCAGGGACTAGAAATGTCAAGTGTAGTAAGTAGATCGTGTCCCGGGCTATATATATCCCCTCCATACTTCCATGGAGGGGTGAGGAAAAACATTTGTCTCATAAGTGTGTGGTGGTTTTCTCTCTAGAAAACACACACACTCTTTTCTTTCTTTCTCTAATAAAATGGCAACTTATTATTTCTATCCTCCCCAACCTCCGGATCATGTCTCTTGTTAGTGGAATCTTATGGCTAACAATTGGCATCAGAGCTGCAGGGGTGTGTCGTATCATGTTTGTTGTTGTCCGGTTACTGTTCATACAATGTTCGTCGTATACTGTTCATCCAAATTTTTTTGTTTTTTTTCTTGTGAAAATATCAAGAAAAATGATTATCATATCTTGGTATATGTTTCTATCATCATTCTACTATACATCTGTTACTTTTTGAGCTTACAAGACAAGATTATAAATGAAGCAAATCTGGGTTTGTTATTTTTTTCTTAGCTGCGTTTTGTGTTTCAAGGGGACAAGTAGTACAAGCTGAAAACGACTCCTGAAAGTGACCCGTGGTCCAAATTGTACTTTCTGCGTTTTGACTATTTTGCAGGTTGCGTTTTGGTTCTCAAAGTTTGCGTTTTGTCTACACAACAAAGGATTGCGACTTGTTCTTGCGTTTTGGTTACTAAGGCATTGAGATTTGCCTGATTGAAGACCCTTTTGCAAGTAAGTACAAACGTTATGCTGCCCAAAATTTTGTAAAGTTGCATTTTGTATAAAGACAGATTGCGTTTTGCCCTTGTTGCGTTTTGTGATTGGTTGAGGTTTGTCTTAAAAGAAATCTTGCGGTTTGCCCCCAAGACCCAAACCGAGTCAACTCGGTTATTACCGAGTTGACCCGGTCAACTCACCGAGTTGGGTAACAAAAATGAAGAAAGAAGTGACAGACTCGAAAACTAAACTCACAAACCACTGTTACAACATCATCCCAAATCCATATCACACATCTATCTTCTAAACCCATCGTGAAAACAACTACAACGACAAATCAATAATCTATACAAACTCTTCATCCATCACTGTCACTAAATTTCAGCTACTTCTACAAACAATCACTCGAAAGCTAAAATATAAAAGATCTCAGATTGTTCTTCAATGACTGATCTTTAAAAGATCTTGATTAATAGAACATAACCCATCATTGATCTGTGACAAGTTAAACTTGTCTTTCAATATTCAAAAATCAAGATTGAATGATAACAAGTGTGTTTCATTCAAAAACTTGGTTCGATTACAAGACATACAAACACAAAATCACAACCTACCCGAGACCTTGTTTAAAGATCTTGTGGCCAAAATCTCTTTGTAGTTCTTCACCGCGTATGCAACATTCAGAAAAGAGTTCTTTAAGGGTGATTTTTGAGATTCAAGTGTTCACTGAAACAAGCCAAGGGATGAAATAAGTTTGTGTTGTCAAAATGGGTGATTCCAATTGAATAGTTTTATGTTTGGGGTGCATCATATTGCCGAGAGCTAAGTCCACGTGATCTGAACATTATCTCAGATGAGATCTGTATTCTTGTGTCATTCTTGATGTAAATGGGAGTTATCAGACTGGAAGTATTTTATTGATGATTGTGATAGAAGAGGAGAAATTATCTTTTATTATTAGACTGGTAAGATTGGGATAAAAGATGTGGGCTTATGTGAGAATATTAGGATAATGATTACCCCTAATAAAAAGGGAATGGAATGTACCGGGTTATAATCTTCATTGTAGATGACCGATCTAGTTTATTATTTGAAAGAGAAGGCCATAATCAAAGAAAATGGCCAGATTATGTAAGTGTTTGACTTTTGAAATGTTACACGAATGTAGTGTATAATTTTGTACAGTAAGTGGCTTTTGGTTTATATACTTGGGAATTATGGATTGATATAAAAATTATGGGATCAAGCCGGCACAAAAAAAACTTACCTACAAGATTTAACTAGACAATGTGATCCGATAAACGACATTAAAAAACATAACATCTCTCTAGTTTAACCGACAGCTTGAACAATAACAACAACCAAACACGATACATAACACTTAAAACGATCCCGAATAGAATCACAAAACACAAACGGCTAAAGTATACAGATTACAATGACAATGATCACGGATTGATTTGGTATCCCTTTATTTGACATTGAAGTGATTTTCACGAAGCGTATACTTAATTTCAACATCGAGACATCCTTCTAGTTTCTACCACTCAACCCCTACCCCTTTTCTCAAGACCCAATCAATCATTTGCGATTCTTAACGTATACAGTTATGATTGAGACTTGAATTATCTAGTTTCCAGTAGTCGGGGTGGTTGGTTGAAGACCTGGTTACTATTACTTAAAGGAGTTACGTTGTAGTACTCAGTGTCACACGCAGAAGTCGATGTGGATAATTTCAAGAGGTGTTGTACTTTTCATTTACTTTTGACGTTAGGTATAAGGTACTTAGAGGCTTTCTTCTACACCATTCTTCAATCAACAACCATGCAAGCTTAAGTAAAAAATTTAGGGGATTCTACTTGTTGGGAATTATATTTAACTTGATAAGACAAAACAAGAATGAAACAAGAAGGACTTAAAGGAAAAGGACCTAAATCGATAATAAGAGATTCTTCAAGCTGGTGGAGTATATTCTACAAAAGATGGAAGATATCAGAAGATACTAAAATATATGCTCAAGAAGAATAAAGATAAAGATTAAAAGATTTAGTTTCCTTATTGTATTTATTATCTTCCTTTGTAAGTCATGATCTCTCCCTATATAAAGAGATTATAGGCATATTGTTTTATGTATCCATAAAAGAGTGTGTGTGTACACAAGGAGATGTAGACGTCTAGTATAGAGTTGGTGTAGCCTCAAGGTTATCAAGGTTTTCCTTGATCCCTGTTACAGTTATTGATGTAACCGTATTATTCTGATCAAATAATATTGGGGCTGTGGTGAATGTTTGGTACAACCTTGTTACAATATCATTGTTCTTATATTAATTCCGCTATACATATTTTATGTTCATTGATGTTGTTAATCCTAGACTAAGCATAGATCTTTAAACTCAACATGTGGTATCAGAGTCTCGTGGCTCTTGATCTAGGATCTACAAGGTTTTTTTTAAAGAAACCCTAAAAACCCTAATTTTTAAGAAATCGTGTGGTGAAAGTTTTATGGGATTTTGAAGATTCAGTGCTATAATGATGCTTATAATCATCCTCTTTACCTATTTGGGTACGCAATACGATTGGTAAGCTTTGTTACTATTTATTTGGGTTTCTTTTTGATCCGTTGTGCTCTAACTGATCAAACCCTAGACAATTAGGGTTTGTATATTTTTCGGATCTGATGTGGTGTATACACGGCTTGGTATGAATTCATTCAAACTCTTTTAGGGTTTTCTTGATAAGCCGT
This sequence comes from Tanacetum coccineum, assembly GCA_026074375.1. Classification (NCBI taxonomy): domain Eukaryota; kingdom Viridiplantae; phylum Streptophyta; class Magnoliopsida; order Asterales; family Asteraceae; genus Tanacetum; species Tanacetum coccineum. The sequence continues at coordinate 10,595 of BQNB010085792.1, forward strand.
GATTGTATAAATTTGGGGTTTGCACTAATGGTATCTATGGTGGTCATGATTTGGAAGAGAAAGATGTTAATGTTATTCTTGATCATTATTGTGCTTAAATCAGAAGACATGGAAACTTTCAAGGCAATGATCTAGGTCAGCTGGTATACAACTGGTAATAGGATAGTTACTACTGTTGGATTTGTATACAAAGTTAATGCTGTTAAAGAAGATTAATGCTGCTTGGATATAGTTTCTGCTGTTTGTTTAAATTAGTGCTGCTCGACTCAGTTAATGCTGCTAGGGCTCAAGTACATACTTAATGCTGTCAAGGATGGTTAATGCTGCTAATGTACTTTGTGCTGCCTAGTATGGAAGAACAGTAGTAAGTCATGAGTTAATACTGCTAAGGTATAAAAGCAGTTACTACTGTTATTATTGTTGGTTAATACTGCTAGCGTTAAAAAGCAGTTACTACTGCTTGTGGTAAAAGCAGTTAGTTACTACTGCTTGGGATTAAAAAGTTAATACTGCTTCATGATATTAATACTGCTATTGAATTTAAGCAGTTAATACTGCTCGGGTTCAATAAAGTTAATACTGCTTCCTATGTTAATACTGTTTGGGTTAAAGGAAGTTAGTACTGCTAGAAGCAATTACAACTGCTAGCCTTGTCCGATAAAAGAAGTTAGTACTGCTAGCTTTGACAGATATCGGATAACACACACATAAGATTTTTGGTTTTTGGTTCTTAACTGAATTAAAGGCTCGTATTCATTGATTAATTGATTACGAAGAGGATTGTTTATTGCTTATTTGAAGATGAAGTGGAATTCTTGGATGAGTGTTCTTATCAGATGTCGTTTTGTGTTCTTATTATATCTTTTAGTCTTGGAGATAACTTGTTTGGTTATATCGTCTATGATGAAGACTTGATAAAACTAGTTGTGTACAATGATGGTAAGGAGAATACTTTGTGAGTACTCACAGGTTTTTACTATCACTTGTGGTCAGTGCTCATGTAATGCATGCATTTTATCAAGAGATCGAGGTCTACTCATAAACGAGAAGAAGATTATGAGTTCTTATCATATTATAGTACAAGACATAAGATACAAGTTTGGGATATTCTACTTCAGCATCAAATTGGTAATACTTAGTTTTCTTCATCAGTAATCATTATTATTTAAGCTTTACCATTTAAGAAATGTGTTAACATATAGGTTTCAGGGGAAGCTGTTAATGTTAAATTGTTTAAGACCATTTCTATGCTAGACCGTGAAGGTGAAGGTTTCTTACTATGCTAGCCTTTGGTTACTACTGCTAGTATAGTTTCTACTACTCATGTTCGTTTTTCGTTATGGTGCGTAATGGTAGGCATATTTGAGTTGTTGGGGGGAAAAAAGGCCTTTTGCTTTAGAAGTGTGATAGATTGTTCGTAGTTTTGTGAAGATCAAGTTGCAGACTTTTAGTCTCCTATTTGGCATTGCACTCAAAAAGGGGATGGAGATTGATGATTTACATCTTGTTGATCCTTGGTAGTTAAGGGGAAGGTTCATTCGTAGATTACTTCAGGTAGGGAAGTTTCATGCTTTATGTTGGTTTTGGTCATTATACAACTTAGGGGAAGATTGTTGAGAATTACTGTTTGAGTGATAGACAAAACAAGCATGAACAAGAAGGATTAAAGGAAGAGACCTATTAATCGATAATAAGTGATTCTTCAAGCTGGTGAAGTTATATTTTACAAAAGATGAAGATATCATGAAGATTACTAAAAGATATGCTCAAGAGAATAACAGATAAAGATTAAAAAGATTTAGTTTCCTTATTGTATTTATTATCTTCCTCTTTGTAAGTCAATGATCTCTCGCCTATATAAGAGATAATTATGCTTATTGTTTTTATGTATCAGAAAAGTGTTCCTGTGTGTACACAACGGAGATGTAAGACGTTAGTATAGAGTTGGTGTTAGCCTCAAGGTAATCAGGTTTTCCTTGATCCATATACAGCTTCATTGATGTAATTCGTATTATTTTGATCAAAATAATATTGGGGCGTGGAGAATGTTTGGTGTAAAACCTTGTTACTATATCAGTGTTCTTATTGTTAATTCGCTATATACATAATTGATGTTATCATGGTCATTCCAGGGGGAAGTAGTTTATTTACTAACTGTCACTGATAGTTATGGTTTGTGAAGTATTCACAAGCGTGAGAAGAATTCGTAATGCTGATCGCTTACATGTCTCCCCAAACGGTATACATTTATCAAGATCCGAAGGTCTATAAGCTGTATTAGTTAAGTGTGACTGTTTTTTCTTCAAGCAAAATTCCGCTGTCACTTCAAATGTCTATTGTTAGAATAGATTTGTCCGAGCTACAACAGCGTGATCAGAATCTGATCAAGTAACGGATGTTGGTTTGGGGGGAAGCTGTGATTCAGAACTTCGCAAAGAAAAAAAAGTTAATAAAGAAAGTTTTCGAAGAGATGCTTGCATGGTTTGGGGGGGAAGATTAATCCTACTATGCATACTACGAATGGTTCTTTGTACAAGTAAAGACAATGAGGATCTAAGTGGGAGTTACAAGGTTTCAAGGAATTAGAGAAGGACAAGACGTCATCTTCAGCATTGGTAGCGCTCAATGTCATTTTATTTGTGGTATGTGTAGCTTGGTTAGATTATTGTATGTACTTCCGTAGACCCTACTTATTGGGGGAAGTTTGTTAGCCTTAAATATGTCTGCATAATACGGAATTGACCTTTTGTTTGTTTAAATGTTTACTTTAGCCGGGCACGCTTGGTGACTAGAAATGTCATAGTGTAGTAAGTAGATTGGGTGTGTTATGCTTCTGTGGTCTTTTGGTGGGGTTTCGGGCTGCTTTGTGCATGGTGTGCTTGTTATGACAGGGTGAGGCTAGTGGGTTGCGGGGTTTGGGGGGGTCGAGCACGTAGCGGGTCGGAGGGGTTTTGGCCAGGGTTGGATCGTGGCGGTGACTATGTCGGTAATCATGGAGGGGGGCGGGTTTTGGGTTTAATGCGGTTAGTGTGGGGTTCTTTAATGCTTTATGCTTCTATGTCTGACTTCTCTTTGTCTTTCGTCATTGCTCTGTGTTTTTTTTTTTTGTAGTTTTCTTCGGTTTACGTTTACTCAAAGATTCTTTGTCTTTGTTGTTCTTCGTCTGTTTTTGTCGTATATTTTATTTGTTTTTTTATTGGTGTAGTTTGTCTTTGATTTGTGATTTTTTTCTTAGCTTCTCGGTCGGCTCTTAATTGTTGAGAATTTGGTTTATTTGGGCCTGCTTGAATTTTTTCCTATCTGTTTTGTTATTTTGGGCATTGATATTAGGTTTGATGTATCGGGCTATATATATCTCCCTCCGTACTTACCATGGAGATAGGGTGTGAGGATAAAACATTTGTCTACATAAGCGTGTGGTGTTTCTCTCTTTAGAAAGACACTCACACTCTTTCCTTTCTCTCTCTAATAAAATGGCAACTTATTATTTCTATCCTCCCCGACCTCCGGATCATGTCTCTTGTTAGTGAAATCTTATGGTTAACATTATGACTTTTTCCAAGGTCTTAAACCTTAATCCAAAACGCTTTTCACAAACCCGACATTTTTTGACAAACACAATATCAATACCTTCAACACGTTTTATACAACCGTAGCAAAATAATCCCTTTACATTCGACAAGTGCAACAATATCTCTCTTAGTCCAACACAAATCCTTTAGTCCATTTATAAGTCCACTAATTCATTTACTTGTTATTGGGCCTTATGTCCCATTATGGTCTTTAAGTAATTAGCCCGATAGCAAAACTTAGTCCATACCTCTTTACATAAATCCAAAAATACAATCCAAAACCCAATGGACCTTAAGCCCTTTAAGCCGTAATAAATATAAGTCGAAATCCCATATTCGTGGCATCATTAAGCCAAAACAATAAGCTATATCTCATACTATCATATATTTATAAGTCGAAAACCAAATAAACCACAAGCTTATAATATAAGCTGAAACCAAATAAGCCATAAGCTTATTACATAAGCCGAAGCCAAATAAAACATAAGCTCAAAATAAGCCGAAAAACATAAGCTCAAAATAAGCCGAAAAACATAAGCTCAAAATAAGCCAAAAAATAAGCTCAAAATAAGCCGAACCCAATAACCAATAACCAAAAACCAAATCCATTATACAATCCATTACCAAATCAAATATTCAAATCCATTAACCAAATCCAATAAGCAAACCAAGTGGGCCGAGCCCACCTTGGCTTCGGACCACACAACCACACAACGGACCCTCATTTGGGCCAAGCCCGAGCCGAAAACATATAAACCCAAATAAGCTATAACCTAGCTTATTGATTAAGCAGAACTTCAAATACCCTTTTTAAGCACTTTTATAAAATCAAAAATTACCACGTTGTAGGAGGGGGTGTTTAGCATAGTTGTAAGAGTGGTGTGGAGAGAGGACTAGTTACATGTTCTCGACTTCTCTATTATTCTCATCACCTTCATATCTGAGCACTTTTAATTCTCTTTAAAAACGGAACGCAACACACCCCATATTTATTCATTTACGTTTCCTATTATTGTATGAGTTACTTCGATGAATGATTATGTGTAGGTCGGTTTAGTGAGATAGATAGAGTATAGAGAGAATAGTCTTTGTGCTTAGGTGTGACAGAGAGTTTTTTACATAGATTTTTTGATTGTTGCCCCTAGAGAGAGAGATGTTTCTCGGTTCTGTGAGATGCGTGTTGTGTCGCTCTATCTAGTCTACGTAGATTGATGCTGTGGGGAATGAGGCTGTGTGGTGTTGGTAGATATTAGTGGTGTAGGTGGAGGAGATTAGGTTGAGATGGTGAGTTGACCAAAGCTGTGGGTGTGGTTTTATGACCTTGGATCGCGTTTTGTCGCCGAAAGGAACAAACGGTCGTATACAGATAGAGATAGATAGATATATTATCGATGCGGTGTGTTTTTGTGGGTTGTTTAATCTGTCGCTCTGCACTCTCACACACCGTGACTGTGTGTGATGTGTAGACTTAACCCGTCGTTCGTGAGAAAATCATCACTAATCTTTGTTTTCTTCCTCCTTGGGGTTGAGGGTAGGCTGTGTGGTGTTTGTCCGATTCTAGAGAGAGATAAGGAGAGATTTTTTTGTTTTTGATTTTCAAAATGAGATGCATGAATGAGAAATTAGTTAAGGGGGTGGAATATTTGTGTACCAAGGGAACATCCTAGCAAAATTTTAGCCTTCTTTTCCCTTCTTATCCATTCTAGGCATCCAAGCATCCTAGGAGGCCTCGGGTCTTTCTTTTTGCGTCGGGATCACTTAAAACTTAATTTTCATCTATTTAAAATGTCAACCGAACTTAGTTATCATTTTCATTGTGTTTAAAATCATTTTTCCATAAACCTAGGTTATTCACACGACACCTATCACATTAAATTGCTACAAAATTTATTTTGAGCCGTTATCAGCCGACTCCGGACCGAAAACGTGAATTTTTTACAAAACTCAACCGAACTTTGCTCATCTATTTAAAAACACTTCAAACCACAAAATATGGCTTGACAACTTATTTTCAACCAAAATTTCACCTTTTTACCACCGTTACAGTCTTTTACCGAATTTCACGAAAACAACCGTTTTTATGATATCTTTCAATTCTCACACTTACAATTTACGTTTTAAATCAACGTTATTTCATTATTATGAATTTATTAAATAAATAAACCCATTAAAAAATTCCCAATTTCGTTAAATCTCCACACTTAAATAAACTATCGCACTGGTACGCGCTGCGTGACGATTTTTCGCTAAATGCGGGAAAACTTCCCGGAAAGCACAGAAAACTCGAAAACCACTGTAAAACAGAAAAATGAATCAAAATCAATTCATTTATGAACTCAAAAATCCATCAAACTCCCGGTTAAACCGAAACTGTTTTACGCAAAAATAGTCAACATAAGTCAACTTTTCAGCTTTCATCAGGATTAAACTAACAAGATCTGAAAAGACTCATAAAATTACAATACTATAATATTTTATATACTTAACTTGAGGAAATATCCGGTTATCACGTTCTACATCCCCCTTAAAGTATTTTTGCCTCGTAAATTCAACTTAAATTACCTAACTACAACAATAAGAGGATAATTCCATTCCTCAAAGAATCACATCAATCACTAAGATCTAGTCTTTTCAAGCGAGGTTTCTTATGATTCCTCTAGAGACTAAGTCTTTTCACAGTCCAAATTCTACACTTTCTCATGGTCAATCTATATCTGATCATAAAATTATGATTAGCCTTCTCTTACTTATATCTTAGATTCATGGAAGATTTCTTACACTTAGGTCACAATGTCTCAGAGTCGGGGTGTCAGGATCGAATCCCATCCTCATGTGATGACCAGTCTTATCAGATTTTGCATTGCCAAACTTGTTTTGGTTATTTCAAACCAAGCGGGATGACCCTTATACCGGGTATGCATCTAACATAACACGACTCATACTCTACTTTCTCAAGAACGCCCATGGTTCTTTACCAACACTTACTCGCTCAAAATCCCCAAGTAAACCTTACTTGGTCAAACAATCCCGGCTCTACCTTTCTAGGAAGGCTGTTTCATAATCTAAATCACATCATTATTCGCCTTAAACTTTTCCAAATCAATCTTACTCCACGAGTGTCTTATACCTCACATCACTAAGGTGGGTCAAGATACCTCTCAAAAACTTACACAATAACAAGTATGATCAGATTTCCCAACTGATCACCACAACTCTTTCCAATACTCTATGTGACCATTCACGGTCTATTACCTTCCTATTAGTTCTTCTAACAAGACGGTATAATCGATTATCCCGAATACATTTTGAGCTTACAGAATATACGAACTACATCGTAAGCCAAATCCTAGTAAGGAAGTGGGTATCCGCTCTATCACGAGCAACCAATCGCAACGCACTCACACACGGGCAAAACTGCAATCTCAAACTAACACGAAACAACATAAAATACCGCTATCCACAAATATCGAACAAAATTTCCTTCACTATCACGAATCGATTTCAATATAAATTACCTAATAACTAGAATGATTCGTCATAACTATCAATACAAAAGAAACTTTTCTAATCATAACCGACACTAACCGATGCTACCTGGTTTAGTGATATACACAAACTACTAATCCAAACCTCATATACCCTACGCATCTCCTTTGGGCTCCTGCCCTCTCCTCATACTGTCAACAACCTCAGCCAACTCTAATCATGCACGTCTCTCCTCAGCAAGCTGTAAACATAAATCTCGGTTCTCTCCCTACATATCACTGATAGCATGCCATAGTGCTGCCCTCTGTGCATCCGTCTGGCCTACCCATGACTCCAGGGCTAACACTGGTCTCCATATCACCTCAGATGTTACTGCGACCCTCTCCTGCTCGTACTCTAGACTCCTAAACTGATACCTCTAGGAGAAAATCTCATCCTTAACCGCCCCTGACCTAGTAAATAACTCTCCTATGTCCCTATTATACCTCTCAAATAAAGTAGGCGATAGCTCCTCCAATCTTACTGCATGATCATGAATCAATCCTCCATGCATCTCGACTTGAGCTCCTAACTCAGTAAAAAATCCCTCGGTCTTAGCTGTAGCGGGTGTAGCTACATGAGATGGTACTGTCAGCGGTATCATGGGTGATGAAATAGGTGAAGGAACAACAGAAGGTGATAGAGAAATAGGAAGTGATCCATACGTCCACTCAGGTGAATGTGGTGTTTGAACGGGTGGTGCTGGTGGTGGGTAAGCAAGAACATCAATATAAACCATACCGTCCTTTGGGTCTGTCCATGTGGTGAGTGTGGGCTGTCTAGATGTTGACACTCTCTCTGGTTTCTCGGACTTTAGTGCAGATCCAGAACCCTGTCCGACCTCAAACATACTGTATACATGATCCTCCTCTAATGCTAACTCTTGGCGCCTCAACGCTCCATACCCAACTCCTAAAGGTGCGCTCACAGTTGTCCCTACAATCAAAGCTGCCTGCTGCTGACCCCTAGGTACAGCCTTCTCATCCTCCTCTAAACCAAATCCATCATTCTCTATATTATGACCCTCGTCGTCTAAACCACGACTCTTATCATCTATACCATGACTCTCATCATCCATACCGGGGCCCTCGTCCCTCGCAGTAAGACTCTCGTCCCCTGTAGTAGGATCCTCATCCTCTGCAACAGGACCCTCGTCCTCTGGGTCCTTGCTCACACTGTTAGAATCTAAACTCTCCTTTATCTCTTCATCCTCCTTATCATCATCCTCCTCGCTATCTTCTACTAACTTAGACGTACCCCGATAATGCTTTCGTGAAGGAAGGTCTGGCGATGACAAAGACGACGAACTCTCACAAGAGGATCTAAACCTCTTACGGAACGCGGACTCAGACATAGCTGCTACCTCTGCCATGCTGGCAGAGAGGCCCGATGACATCGCAGGTGGAATACGCACAGCCATACGTGCGGTCCTGCGAAGAATGGGAACCAAAGTGGGTGGAGTACTCTCAGGTAGTGATGTAGGTGGTGCTACAGTGAGGGGTGACTTAGGTGTCTCAGTATCAATGGGGTCCTCAAAAGGCTCGGACTCAGTGTCCGCCCCATCTAAATAAGCCTGCCTAATAGCCTCATAGGGATCCTCAGAAAGTGGTACGGGCACTCGGGAGCTCTGAGCTTCGTCAGCCTGGGTGGAAATCTCTGGTTCAACAAACACTAGGGTAGACATCATGTGATAACATAATAAATAGGTATAAGTATAAAATATTATTATCCAAATTATCAGCATCATTATGCTTACATATACAAATCATTATAGCGTCCACGTGACTCCAAACTTATAAATAAATCTTTGAAATATAAGTAGACCGCAACCTTTTGACAAAAACCTCATTTTCTATGAGACACATACTAAGTGATAGCAAATGTGATCATTGAGCACCATAAGAAAAATCACACACCTTTGCTAGATTTGTCAAGTCTTCGTCACATCGTTTCTAAGCACAAACAAGTTACCTCGTGCTAAAAGGTATGATAAAACACAAACCCAAATAATTTCACTTCACCGTCAAATAAGTGATAAACGATCTTCTTCGTAATCAATTAATTCAAACAATCCCAAAAATGAGCCATTAAACTTTTAAATCATATATCAAAAACTTCCTTCCTGTGTGTGTCATCCATCTCTGTTGTGTGCGAGAAAAAAAATCATATACTGTCCGATATCAGACATAACTGACAGCATTAACTCATTTATCAGACGAAACTAGCAGTTTTAAAATCTTCTCGAACAAAGAAAGCAGTACAAACACCTTCGAGCAGTACTAACTTCTTATCATTCAAACAATACTTAACTCTTTAAACCACCAACAATATAAACATCCAATGAGCAGTAGTAACTACTAAAAATGGCCTAGCAGTATTAACTCATATTGGCAGCACTAAATAAACCACTACTAGTATTAACTTTCTTCAATACCTGTTGAACGTTCCTCTTTTTCTTGACACATACAAACACCAACGCAACAACACTAATCATTTATAGCAGCAGTATAAACTTGTAGAAGTAACAGGAATAACATCGAATGTTTCCTGGCAACTTTAAGAGTAACATTAATACTCAACCAGTAACAACCACGTTCAATATGGGAACTAAAAAATATATATCCCTAAAAAGTAGGGATTTCACATCATAATATATACTCTTCCCATAAAAACTGATGTACATTCAATCTTAAACTGCCATAAATCACGGTTTCTGTTGCTTCTTATTAGAATCAAACAGAAACACATACCATGAGACATATCATATCAGCCAATAACCATGAACAAAAATATATGTTGTTTATTCTTCTTGTTCAAGAATCAAAGACAACCTGCTACGACTTCCAAATAATCGAACACCAAAGCAAAAACCATTCTCTAGTACACTCATCAACATCAGACCTGCTGATCTTCAAGTGACTTTATTGTATGAAAACCTTGAACACGATGCTTATCCAACCAGCCATGTATCCAAGTATTCTGGACTTACTGAATTTAGGGTTTTTCTAAAACCCTAAATTTTCTTGACATCACAAAGCCCTACAAGAACGATTAACAGTAGCAACATTCTTGTCAATCATGTGAATCATATCCGCCTGTTGTAAAGAGTAAAAACCATGACCAGTGGCTGCGATTTTAAACCTAAAACCCTAAAAGTTAAAAACATATGCAACAAGAGTTCTATAGGGTTTATTAATAAGCATACACAACAGCAAACATTTAGCAGCCTCAATATCTTTCTGTCTTTATTGATCTAGGGTTTTTAGTTTTTTAGAATATAATTATCGAAAACAGAAAATAACCAGAAAACCTTCTTTTCTTCGAATCAGAACCTTGTATCCTAGATTGAGAGCCACGAGGCTCTGATACCAATTGTGAATCGTAAGACCCCTTAATCGTTAGTTAAGAACTCAATCTAGGATATATAACAATGAATATAATAAACTTGGCATCAACGATTAATAACACAAAATCAAAGTTACTTTCAAGGTTTTCTTTATTCCATACGTTTTCCCTATTACCCCAAGTATAACTTGGGGTTACTAACTAACTATCTAACTATGGTGTACACACACACCTTTTACTATTAGACTCTCATCAGTCGACTCTGCTATCTCTAAAACCTATGTCTATGATCTCTTTATATATGGAGAGATCATGACTTACATAAGAAGATAAGTATAAGACAAATAAATCATTTAAATATTAAACTTGATCTTCTGACCTTAAACGTACTATATACATGATCCTCCTCGAATGCTAACTCTCGGCGCCTCAACGCTATATACCCAAGTCTTAAAGGCGCGCTCACACTGTCCCCAAAACCGGAACTGCCTGCTGCTACCACCCCAGGTACAGCCTCCTCCTCCTCCCTCTAAACCTAATCCTCAACTCTTTATACTATGACCCTTGTCGTCTAAACCACGACTCTCATCATCTATACCATGACTCTCATCATCCATACCAGGTCCCTCATCCCTCGCAACAAGACTCTCGTCCCTTACAGCAGGATCCTCATCCTCTATAGCGGACCCTCATCCTCTGCGTCCTTGCTCACACTGTCAGAATCCAAACTCTCCTCTATCTCCTCATCCTCATCCTCCTCACTATCCTCTACTAACTCAGACGTACCATGATAACGCTTCTATAAAGGAAGGTCTGGCAGTGACCAAGACGGCGAACTCTCACGAGAGGATCTAAACCTCTTATGGAACGCGGACTCAGACATAGCTGCCACCTCTGCCATACTGTCAGAGAGGCCCGATGACATCGCAGGTGGAACGCGCACAGCCATACGTGCGGTCCTGCAGAGAATAAGAACCAAAGTAGGTGGAGTACTCTCAAGTAGTGATGTAGGTGGTGCTACAGTGAGGGGTGACTCAGGTGTCTTAGTATCAATGGGGTCCTCGAAAGACTCAGACTCAGTGTCCGCCCCATCAAATAAGCTTGCCTAATAGCCTCATATGGATCCTTAGGAAGTGGTATGGACACTCGGGGGCCCTAAGCTCCGTCAGCCTAGGTGGAATCTCTGGGTCAACAAATACTGGGGTAGACATCCTGTGATAACCTGAAAAAAAGGGTATAAGTATAAAATATTATTATCCAAATTATCAACATCATTATGCTTACATATACAAATCATTATAACATTTGAAATTAGACGTTCGTAACCATATATATATATATATAATATATATAATAAATATATATATATATATATATATATATATATATATATATATATTAAACATATCAGAAAGAATACAAACAATGAATAAACACTGAGCAGGTTCGATACCGAATAGGCACAACTGGTCAACACATAAAACACATAATCTACAAAAGCATATTCTTAATTTACGTCGCTACCTGCGACTGTCCACAAAATTTATCAAGGCAACACGCACTACACTAAGGCAAGCATGGCCAACATCAATCAATCAATCAATCATCGCTACCCGCGACAATTTCACTTACACTCTCAAGGCATCACACACTACTACTACTAAGGCAGCATGGCAATCCTAAACACTCGCAAGTGTTCTCATCACTTTACATCCTATTATTTTTAGGTGGTCACATTACTCACACATCCCTTCCCTCCTCTAACATAACTTTAGAAAACTAACCCCATCATTTCATAGTCTTTCATGAATTAAGCATAGTTGATCAGGTTATGCGTAATTTAAGAAAATACCATGAACTGCTCGGGTTATTTGACTTTCGCCATGTTCGAGGTTTTACTAAAAATAGACTTCACTTTTCGGTTATATTTTCGCCTATTTTATTTTAATTTTTAATAAAACTAGCATTTCTCTATAAACTTGGCTTCTGATACCAAACACACCCCGACAAGTGGCTGAAACACGAGAATGCGACGTTACCGTTCATTCGCACAAGATACAAGATCAAACACTTGTTACAATTTACAATAATAAAACTTAGGTTTACATGAATCTTTACACGTTAAGACTTGACAAAATTGAATAATCAAAACCCATCTCGACCTGGTTCGCTTTGGTTATATCTTTGCTCTTCTAATACAATTCATATACCTTTGTTTTGACACACCTAAAAATGATACTCGAAAACGTCAACAATAATGGTGGTGAGCTCGTAGGTTTGACCTTAAACCTAAAATTTATGCCAATATTTCAATAGTGGACAACAGTGCTATATGACAGTGAATATATGCAAACAACCTTAGCATCGTCGCTAATCAACAATCATATGTCACTTACGCACCTAAAGGGCCTACCAGCTGGAGCACTTAAATAGGGAGAAAAAATATAAAAAAAAAAAAAAACAAGGACGCACACAAACCTGGGTAGGCGTACCCATCCACTCCAATAATCATACACATACTGGGTAGGCGTACCCATCCGCTCCAAACAATCATACAACACATAATATTCATATAGCAGTCATAAGCACATATCTTGTCCCAAAAACAAAACCACATTTCGCACAGATCAATTCAAAACATTTCAAAACACATTTGAGTATCATTTTCCCCCAACGGAAAAACAGTAAAAAGTGGGGCTACGATAACTCACCTCAATCAGCAATCAAAAGCAACCGCACAATCTCAAATAAGGCAAAGCACAAACAATCTCTATGCAAGCGCACAAAGGTACCCGGCGATGACCTAAAATATACTCACTTTCTTAATACTCGTACAAAATTATCTTATTATACAAGTGTTCGTCTTTACTCACCCAAATTCCTCATTTTCATCCCAAAATCCCATTTCAAATTCATATCATTCCAAACTCGTTATCTCATACCATTAACTCATTACAAAAACGTCATCTCATTACCAAGTCCTTATCCCATTATCAAAACTTTATCTCATATTATGGTTGTGTGGTAATTACGCGAAAACGACTCAAAAACACTTGAGCAAAGTGCGACATCAATACAATATAGCTCAAACACCTCAAATCATTAGACGATACAATCGACCAAAATACTCCGCGGAAATCTGACAAAAAAGAAATGAGTAAACACTCAAAAGCCGAGGATAAATAAATCCACATTTCCGTAATCCCTACGATAAATATGTATATATATATATACATATATATATATATACATATATATATATATACATATATATATACATATATATATATATTTAATAATTTAAATAAATATAATAATAATATTTTATTATTATTTTCGTCCGTAGGGGGGGGGGGGGGGGGGGGGGGGGGGGGGTTTCGGGCTAACGGGGTAATTATAACGTTTCGTTACTTTAATACGTCCATATCCAATAGCTTTTACCTCGACACTTAATCTTCCCTAAGAATCATCCTTTATTTCTTCAAATCAAATCGATGCAATGATTATAAATATTAAATATTTAAGAAAAGGTTTTGAGGAAAATATATATTTTATCCTGCATTAAATTTTCAAGTAAAATGACTTCCTAAAAAATTTACCCTTTTAAGCAACGTTTCTAAATATAAATTTCTTTCGAAAATTCAACATGACCCGTACGTCTTTATGACTTATTCCAAGGTCTTAAACCTTAATCCAGAACACTTTTCACAAACCCGACATTTTCTGACAAACACAATATCAATACATACAACACGTTTTATCCAACCATAGCAAAATAATCCCTTTACATTTGACAAGTCCAACAATATCCCTCTTAGTCCAACACAAACCCGTTAGTCTATTTATAAGTTCACTAATTCATTCACTTGTTATTGGCCTTAAATGCCACTTATGGTTCCTTTTAAAGGTAATTAGCCTGATAGCAAAACTTAGTCCATACCTCTTTATATAAATCCAAAAATACAATCCAAAACCCAATGAACCTTAAGCCTATTAAGCCGTAATAAATATAAGTTGAAATCCCATATTCATGGTATCATTAAGCTAAAACAATAAGCTATAAGCTCATACTATCATATATTTATAAGTCGAAAACCAAATAAGCCATAAGCTTATAATATAAGCTGAAACCAAATAAGCCATAAGCTTATTACATAAGCATAAGCTCAAAATAAGCTGAAAAAAATAAGCAAAACCCAATAACCAATAACGAAAAACTAAATCAATTATTCAATCTATTAACCAAATCCAATATTCAAATCCATTAACCAAATCCAATAAGAAAACCAAGTGGGCCGAGCCCACCTTGGAGTCGGACCACACAACCAAACAGACCCTCATTTGGGCCAAGCCCAAGCCGAAAACATATAAACCCAAATAAGCTATAACCTAGCTTATTGATTAAGCAAAACTTTGAAATAAGCCCTTTTTAAGCACTTTTATAAAATGAAAAATTACCACAACAACCATTTTATTTAAACTCAAAACCCCTTTCTTTTTTTCTCTTTAAACCGACGCACAAACGCCCCTTTTTTTGCATTTACGTTTCCAAGATTCGATTTTTACAACGATCAACTTGTACAACTAGTGTTTTAGCACATAATAGCCACAAAAGTACACTTTTAACAAAGTTTAGAAAACTTATAAGTTTGGATGACCTTGGTCGGTTTTGACGCGAAATGAACAAACTCGTACACCTTTTATATAACCCGCGTCTAATAACTATCAACCCACTATTTATTCTTAACCCGTGTTCGTGAGAAAATCTTCAAAATCTTTGTTTTCTTCATCCTTGTGGTTTGTCCGATTCTAGAGAGAGACAGGGAGAGATTTTTTGTTTTTGATTTTCAAAATGAGATGCATGAATGAGAAATTGGTTAAGGTGGTAGAATATTTGTGTACCAAGGGAACATCCTAGCAAAATTTTAGCCTTCTTGTCCCTTCTTATCCATTCTAGGCGTCCAAGCATCATAGGAGGCCCTGGGTCTTCCTTTTTGCGTCGGGATCACTTAAAACTCAATTTTCATCTATTTAAAACGTCAACTGAACTTAGTTATCATTTTCATTGTGTTTAAAATCATTTTTCTATAAACCTAGATTATTCACACGACACCTATCATATTAAATTGCTACAAAATTCATTTTGAGCCGTTATCGGCCGACTCCGGACCGAAAACATGAATTTTTAACAAAACGCAACCGAACCTTGCTCATCTATTTAAAAACACTTCAAACCACAAAATATGGCTTGACAATTTATTTTCAACCAAAATTTCACCTTTTTATGACTGTTACAGTCTTTTACCGAATTTCACAAAAGCAACCGTTATTTTGATATCTTTCAATTCTCACACTCACGGTTTACGTTTTAAATCAACGTTATTTCATTATTATAAATTTATTAAATAAATAAACCCATTATCACATTCCCAATTTCGTTAAATCTTCACATTTAAATAAATCGTCATGCCGGTACGCGGTGCGTGACGATTTTTCGCTAAACGCGAGAAAACCCGGAAAGCACAAAAAACTCCAAAACCACTCTAAAACAGAAAAAAGAATCAAAAGCGGTTCATTTACTAACTTAAAACTCCATCAAATTCCCAGTTAAACCAAAACCGTTTTACGCAAAAATAGTCAACATAAGTCAACTTTTCAGCTTTCATCAGGAAAACTGACAAGATCGAAAGACTTCAAAATACAATACTATAATATTTTATAATACTTAACCTTGAGCAAAATACCGGTTATCACAGCATAGCTCTTGACTTTTCCAGGTTCTCTACTTGGACTGTCATTAGCTTAACACGATTGATGGACAAGGCTGGTGTGCCTTACACAAGATATTCGGAGTCACCAGTAAAGTACCTGAGACGCACCAGGCAGAGGACTGACGAGCCCAGCACTTCAACATCCCCATAGCAGCCAGACCCCTGATTTCCATGTCCCTTAACTTTGATTTTATCCTCTATACATTTATATTATGTGTATCATGTTGTACCTAAAATTACTTATCTTTTGACGTATATATTATGGTATGATGTTTTGATTTGTTTGTGTATGATAGAATCAAGCCTGGCAGTAAGTTCAGCACCATAGTTCGTGAATATGTTACGGAACCAAGCAGGTTATCCACACCAAGGGCAGAATTGAGAAGAGAGAGTGATTTCAAGTGTGAGGAAGCTGAAGGAAAAAGTCTAACTTAAAGACTTCGCTATAAACAAAAGTGCTTCCCGGGAGACAACCCGGATTGTTATTTATTTTTATCGAGTCTGTCTTCCCAGACATCAATATGGCGTATATGCTCCATACCATACGGCGTATTGATTGTCTAGACGTTATCAGTCTTTTATTTTTATGCACTTTTAAACATTATTGTCAGTTCTGTCAATACGACATATTCATGCACATGATACGGCGTATTCAACAGACTGACCCGTATTTAGATACTTTTTACAAGTTTCTATATGGCGTATTCTAGTTTATGGATACGGCGTATCGATCTCTTGTATAGTTTTATTTAGCTTATTTAGATTAACCATAGATACCCGAGATATGATTTTGCATTTTTTCCCTATATTTTGCACATGACCTGGAAAGAAAAGAAATTGACGAAGTTAGTGAAGTATCAATCATCTGGAATCTTATGTGTGTGTTGTTCGTGCTAGGATTTAGACCCGCTTTCGCACACACAATCTTGCTCATAAACTCAATTTGGAGAATCTACTAAGCAAAATATCAAGGGAGTTTCTCATTCTAATTGTTTTAAATTCTCGTTTTTAATGTTTTATCTATATAACGAGGACGTTGTATAATTCAAGTGGGGGATGGGAATTAGAATGATACTTGTCATATTTTTCACACTAAAATGCTTAAATTATGCTCAAATTTAAAAAAATTTCAAGCATACTTTTGTGAAATTACTTGATACATAACCTACACACAATAACCCTTGTTATATATTGTAAGGATTTAACCTTTTCCATTTCTAAATGTTTACCCAAATTCCATAAAATATGAGTGTGCCTGTGATATTGTAGACTTTAGAACTTGGCTTGGTATATCTATTCAAGACCACAATAATGAGTACTATGGATTTAGATGGAGTAGCTTGTTTAAATTGGTAAAATTTTAGGATTACACCCAAAAAGCCTATATATGTTGTTTATTAACTAACTACACTAGTTAGTTAACCCTCGTATAAACCCTTTGTTTACTCTCATTTTATGAGTAAGATACCCATAAAACAACGCGTAGAGCCAATCCTTTAGGAATTACACCACCTATCTATTTTGTTACACCTTTACACCTTAGCCTACCCTGTTAGATTATGT
>BQNB010085793.1:0-28370 GCA_026074375.1 Tanacetum coccineum
GGAAACTGAACTTGCTGGGAGCCAACAATAGGAGTTGCAAGGTTAGTGCTTTGCAACCAATGTTACAGGTTGATCTAATGTACATCGCGTATCATAATAACTGAATTTTTTTTCTTGTTTCCATCCTTTTGAAATTAGAGTTAAGTACATAGATCGTCCTTGTGGTTGTTCCGAAATTGCAACTTTCGTCCTAAAAGTCCCGAAATTACACCAGTCGTCTCTGTAGTTGTCCATTTTGAGTTGACCGGTCCTTTGACCCTAACTCTATCCAAAATTTCATTATCTTTAATTATCGTCAGGGGTATTATTGTCACTTCATAGAAAATAGCTAATCTCAGGGACCAAACATGCAACATCAATAATAGATTATTAAACTTCCACCACCACCCTCACCACCGCCCTCACCACCACCCTCACCCACCACCGCCATCCACCAATGCCACTCACCGCCACTACCCTCACGCCACTCATAAATATTTCACTTGCTATCTATAATTTCTTGAAGCATTTCCATGACTTTTTTCATTTTTGGTCTTTTGGCTGGTGTAGTGTTTGTGCAAAGTAAAGGTACTTTCAATGCTGCAAACATTTCTTTTCTCCAACCAAATGACACCGTGCTCAGTTTGGCATCTAGTATCTGCTCTGGTGTTTCGCCTCTCATGGGTGCCCCCTGAACCCACTTTACTAAATCTACACCTTCCCCAAATTCTTCATCAACCGGGACTCGTGTAGTCGTGTTGTGAGTAATTCTAGTAAAATGACCCTAAAACTGTACACATTTCCTGGAGCCGTGACTTGCATTGTGCATGCATATTCTGTTTCAGAACACGACACAATCAGGACCAATTTATTATAATTATGATAGTTATAGAGAAGCCTACTTCGACCCATTCACTTATAAAAATGATTGGCTTACGTTGTATCTAATAAGTCTAACGTGTATGATTATAAATATCTTTAACAAGTCAAACAGGTAAAATAAGTAGCTTATAGGTAAATGGGTGAACGGGTCGAAACTCAAAAGTCGCCCAAAAGCCAAAGCATAAAACCTCATGTATCATTTTTTTTACCACTTAGTTTTTCTTGCTACACTATGTTTCTCCTAGTAGTTGTATTTTTCTCCTGGTAGTTTTAACTTTTTCTACTGGTAGTTTTAGTTCCTCTTGCTTGTCTGTAATTAGTTCATTCTGATAGTTAATTTTCCTTTCCATTTTATTGTATATGTTTTGTGTGTATTGGCCTCACCTTTTGCAGACTAATGGTTCAAGAGGGTGGATTAGTGATTTTCTAGTGTTCTACATGGACCAGGTGGCCTTATTTTGATGAAAAAGAGTTCATACTGGTAGTTCAAGTGTTCCCTCTGGTGTTACCAGAGTTCCTACTGGTAGTTTCCATTTTTCCTACTGGTTGACCACTTCCTACTGGTAATGTTAATTTTCCTTCTGGTTGACTTTTCTTTGTGCTGGTTATGTCCGTTCGTGCTGGTAGATTAAATTGAGTTTTATCTTAATTAAAAGTTACCATTGAGATATTGTTGGCATTTAATTCGTCAAAGGGTTTCCTACTTAAATGGATAATTACTGTTTTCTCACATTTTAACAGTTACTTTTTCCATAAAACCCTAATTTCCAAACGGTCCAATAGAAATTGAGATCATTACTCTATATAAATTAAAATTAACACTCTCTACCAGTATCAACTCTCAATTGCGATCAACACCCAGCACAAACTCTCAACCCTATTTCAAAATCATCAATGGCTGCACTAAGATACAGGGACGAACACAACAAAGTGGGTTATTTGCAAAAACCCACAGGAAGTGATGATTATCATTAGATTCTTGACTTCTTGAGGGCTTCTCACATAAGGTATGCTCTCACAAATGACCCCATCATCTTTGACTCATTAGTCAAACAATTCTGGTCTACGGCTACACTCAGGTCTCCTGAGTTAGGTCCCCCAGCTATCCTAGCTACTATTGATGAGACTCCCTACACCATTACTGAGGACTCCGTAAGAAGTCAACTTCAATTAGCTGATGATGGTGGTATTGATGATTTACCCATTGCGGAAATCTATTCTGGAATGGATAACCTTGGGTATGTCACTGAAGGCAAGTTAACCTTTTACAAGAACAAGTTTTCACCTCAATGGAGGTTTTTGGTCCACACCATTCTTCACTGTCTCAGTACCAAGTCTGGTAGTTGGGATCAATTTGGTAGCTTAATTGTTGTTGCTCTTATTTGTCTATCCGATGGGAGAAAATTTAACTGGTCTAGCTACATTTCTAAGGGAATGGTTATTAACATAAGAAATGCTAAAAAGTTCTTATAAATGTATCCTAGATTTCTTCAAACCCATTTTGGTTATAGTAAATGTAGTGGTTACAAGGACCAATACACATGTGTTCAAGCTTTTGAAGTAAACTTTTAGCCAATATTGAGGCTTAAGCTTTGAAGGGTAACTATGCTATACTTTTATGGCTGCTATGCTTCCTCGAAGATCAAGTCAGGTTGAAGATGCAGGGTAGTGCACAAGCCTTGTTCCAATCACGCACCCATAACCTGAACTATTCATGAGCCTATGCCCTGAAGAACCTGACCGTTGCCTCAAGACAGTGTGTCTACACGCCCCCCAAGACAACCGCATAACTGCTGACCCTTGACAAAGTGGAAGATGGACTTTGGGAGGCTCTTTCCATGCATCATCCACCTTAGGGTCGCGACTTCAAGCTTCGCCCCTGCAGTCAAACTCAGGTGAGTGCAGAGGAAGACCTTATTACACTGGAAGTGATGTGTGATCCTCTGTAGTGTTCTACTCTTATGCCAGCAGGTTGAATTGTTTGGCAATTTAGCTCAAGGACACCATAGAAGCTGTTTTGGATGTGGGTGGGAACGTTGGTAAGAAATGTCCAAAGCTCAATGGTGGGTAAAACTCAAGGACCAGGAAAGAAAGTAGGAAGGTGGGTTATGAGTGATTGTTTTTTTTTTCTGACCAATGAGAAGGAGGAGACGAAGATGTGGATTTTAGATGCTCTACTGTGTCATTGGCTACATGCAGCTATGGTTGTTGATTATCGTTTTAAATATTCCTCCTGGTGGTGACTTCTAGTTTGCATATTCCTACTTTTGTTCCTACTAGTGTTTGCTCCTACTGGTGTTTCCAAACAAAGGAAAAATCTTCAATGGTAGAAGGAAGACATTACTGTCAAGAAAGGACACTATAGAGATGGAGAGATCGCATAGATCTGGTAAGGAGGCACAAAGAGGTCTACATGATGAAGAACAAGGCTCAAGTGAACAGACAATGAGCGAGCTGAACAGAGGAGACAATCAAGAAGTTCTTGCTTCAGCCATGTATTATACTGTGAGGCTGGATTGGATGTCAACATCAAGGTCAGGTTGAAGCTATGCATGCGTGTTCCAAGGACATTGTTGGGTGATGGCTTGTGACTAAGAACAACTTCTCCAGTCAGGATGGCTGCATTTGATCAAGAGGGAAGAAACATGCTCTTGTGAAATTGGCAAAGGAAAGGATGAAAGGCCTAATGACTCTAGTACAACAAAGAACCTCCATGAGACCATGTGTCAAGAACCGCAAATTAGTGCTCTTATCTACTGATGGACTAAGTGACTAAGGTGGAAAGTGCTGTTCAATGATGCCATATTGAAGGAGAGTTTGAAAAGATGTTCCAAAATGGCTCTAGCAAACATCTCGGTGTCAAGGGGGCCTTTAGTAGGACTTAAAGAGGAAAGGTCCTGAGGTTTAGAAGAACCTTCCTCACAGCAGCAAAAGTCTACTGAAGCGCCCATTCCATCTGTGCTGATGTTTCACAACCATCAGTTGGTTCTTCACCCAAGAAGTCTTCTGGCATCAAGGAGGAAGGCTCTTCGGCAGAAATTGTTTAACTAAAGCCCCAAATGCTATACTGAAAGAAATGGATTTAGATGCAGTATGAAGAGACATTCATCAAGTTGTTTCTGATGAGGACTTCTATAGATGAGGTCCGTAGTCTTTGGTCTGCTCTTGTGGTGGGAGGTGAGATCTCTCTCCTCTGGGCTAGAAATTATGCTCTTTACAGGTCGGATCGAGTCTGACCACAAACATTTTACCACTCTAAGGGAGATCCTTCATATGGTGGATAGACAGGATCTATTGAAGTTGTATGGCATGGTGGTCAAATACTATGAAACCCATCTTGTTGCTGGTGCTGGTTTGATGTTATAGGGTGATCTTCAGGTGTTGATGGATTCTCAAGAAGGTGGTAAGGGTTCTTTCGTTTAGAATCATCAATCTCTTTGGCAGATAGATAGTTGGAGGTTGTATTACTCTTTCCAAATGTTCATGTGCTGGAAGAACTTGTTTCTGGATAGGTGTTTTATACAGATGTTTGTATGATGTATCTTATCCTCTTCTCTGTTGAAGTCTATGGGAATGGAGTGCTAAAGCACAAGTTGGAGATTGACAAGGATGTTGTGGGCAATGACATGACTACTGCTGAGCAATTGATTCGGCTCATCAAGAATCAAAATTGTTGTTGTCCACGTTTCTCCTGTTTGATGCATGGTACTCTGTAAACTCTATTCCGTATATATTTCTACTTTTGCTGGGTCCAGACTTGATTTTGATATATTATGTCTATTTTGTGTAGTTTGTCTTAATGGGTGTTCACTTTTTGTTTTAGTAACAAGTTTTTGATAAAGGATTTTTGGCAACTGACAAGCTTTGGTAAGTATGTTCTAAATAGGTGTTTTGCCTGGTGTCTTTTGTGTGTCAAAGTTGTTTTTGTTTCAGGCACACATGGTCCATAAAGTAAACACTATAGTTTCAGGGTTTTGGGTGTTGGTTTAACCACCACACAACAAATGGTGTTCACTCACCATGTCTCACAGACAAGAAGAGTTGATTCACCATGAGGGTTACAGCTCTGGTGTGACTCTCAAATCCCTTTGAAGCTTATAATGTTTGCTCAAAACTATAGGGTCTTTAACTCACGCCATGCTTTCATTTGTTGAGAGTGAAAATCTGGTTATCAATTCACCTGTGCGGCTTAATGCCCTTTGTGATTGGGATACTACAAGGATTGGCTAGTCCTGAGAGTCTAACGGCTACAGGTAAAGACATATAAAATCCGTTTTTGGCTGTGATAAAATTGTGCCAAAAAATCATTAGGGTATTCCAATTCACCAATGTTCATGTTTCTAAGAGTTGGACTGGGTTACTAATTACAGGGAGATGTTCAATGATTCCACAAAGAATTAGGCTAGGGCCTAAGAGTGAGTAGCAGTACTTGTAAAGGCTTATCAAAATCTACTCATGGAGTTTGCTACGGTGTTCTAAAGTCTGTCGGGTTCAAGATACCTGAAGGTTCTTTAATGTTCTGACTTTTGATGTTCATGTTCAACAAGGCTATGAAGACTGCAGAAACTAATATGGTTCTTGAAGGGTGTTCTTATGAGAAATACAGCAGCTTTCTATTTCCTCTGTAGAGACATTCAGTTGATATGTGCAGTTATTTTCAAGTATTCTAAGTCAAGACTCAAGCAGGGATTGGATGTTGCTTGCAAAAGTTCATAATTTCAATCCTCAAGGTTTCAAGACTGAAAGATCTATCTAGAAACTGTGGAATTATACATAGTTAAATTCAGTTTAGGGAGGATTGTTTGGATGGAATAATTGTAATACTAGTTTCTACTAGTAGGGTATGTACGTCATACTGGTAGAGTAGTAGTTTTCTGTTACTGGCAGGTATGTAGTCCTGTTGATGAAGGGGTTGTCTTATCATTAGTTGTCCTAGTAGGCTACGTCTTTACCTAGAGTCGAGTACATAGTCCTGGTAGAGTCAAATAGTGTTTTTCCTGGATAAGGTTTTAGTTGTTAGAGATGAGGATATGCATGAGCAAAATTAGGAAGAGCTCATGCATATTTATTCTCACTGTGATTTTTAGGAGAGATGCCAAGTAGGGTTTCGACTATTATAAAAAAGAACCACGGCTTGAGGGGAAATTTAGAGATCAGAAAGAACACATTCTCCCTTGTCGTTAATAGAGAAATCCATAGAAGGATCTGGTTTAGTTTTTATTCGTATGTTCTTCTTATTGGTTGTGTCTCTATTCCCGTAGACATTAGCTGTTTCTACGCAAGAGCTCTCTGGTGTTTAGCTTGTGATTTCTTAGGGCTATTTCACCATCCTACCTAGCAGTAAAAGATCTAATCTAGAGTGGATCAAGACATACATAGGGCATACTAGCAAGGAGCAAATTACAAAGTCACCAAACCCTAGACTTACACGCAAAAGTAATTATTAGGTAATAAACGTATACATTGAGATTTATATTTCCAACGAACACGTTGATATTGTACGCCCGGTTGTCAAACACATGAGAAGATATGCACGTAGTAAGAAAAACACACAAAGTGGACAAAAACTTTCAGAAGACCACGTGTATGGTAGAAAGTGGCGCATAAATAATAAACCACAAATTGACATATAACGTAACATCTTTCACCTAATGCTTGGAAGACGCGATGATTTATATACACTATGGGTCTCAGTATCGATTATACTTACAATCACAAACAGATAACTAAAGGAAAAGGGGATGTCAATGTAAACCTAAGGTATACATAGCCTGATCAACTATGTATAAGTTGGGTCACAAAGGGATCTGCCCTCAATAGTAGTTGATTTTGTATATGTGGCGATACAAAATTGGTAAAGTATGCTTTTTCATGTTATTCATTCAACACATTCAAGATAATACCAAAAACAACTATGAAAAACTACGATACATTAAAGGTACATCATGAGAAATTAACCCTACATAAACGAAACAAAGTTAAAGATGAAACGTCCGATGATTTTCCTAGGGGATTCAAAATCAGATTAATTAAAATGCCCAAGAACAAAACGGTAATACGACCCGCTCGCCTACCGGCGAAAGCTACTTTTTCCAGAAAACTTCCACGCCAATCGTCACAATGACGAGTGGCACAATAAGCCCTAGTATTATAATGATGTACTTGTGATCCTCTTCATGTGGAACACTCACCAAATAACAACCAACCACCACAACGAACACAACTGCAATCAAAGGAACGAGATACGACATTTTAATCTAAGGACGAATGAAAAATTCTAAGAGATCAAAGGATAACTTATATTTTTTTTTTTCACAGAATTGACAAAATATTGTATATAGAGTGGCCCGGATAACTGGTTCGCAACATTTTGCCGTTGGAGCCCCATTCCACTTTTGTCTTTTCTTAACCCCATGCCACGAATAAAGACGCTTGAATTCAGACAAAAGGTTTTTGACTTAAAAGGACTTCGCGAACACAGACAGTTAAGAAATTTTAAATCTTGATTTCAACCCTGTAGAAGATAAAAATAGATCATCGCCAACCCACCGAAAAATTTTCGAAATACTAATAGTCCCATAAAATAATTACATTGGAAAAAGTTTACAAAGAATTAATAACACTATCGCTGGAAACCACTGTTTACGATACTGTAGAGAAGAGCAAATAATACATGGTCACGCAATTATTCAATTCAGGAAGTATCACGCAAACCACTTGTAGTGTCACTGTGTAGACAATTAGCATAACCACTCAATTGTTCTATTCAAAATGTTACTCAAACACGTTCTTTAAAACACATGTGGCAAGCAGCAGTCATGAAAACAAATATTTTTGTGTACGAAGATTGTGCATACTACAGGAAGGCAAATGCATTTCACATAAAAGATAAACCGATGGTTTGCAGAAGTGGAAACACATAGTAAAAGATAAGTCACAATGTTTTATTTCGGAGACAGGCACAACACCATGGTGTAGCAATGCTTGGATCGTTTGATCCGATGACTCATATTATGAGTCGTATCTCACTACCCCAAATTCTAGAAAGAATGCATTATTTCAGCTGCTCTTGGCCTAATTTTGTTTTCTTGGCCTTTTTGTTCATGCCTCTTCCTTTCCAACATTTCCTTTTAGAGCTTCTTCATCCATACGGAGTTGATGTAACTCTTTCTCGGTAAGGGGGCGATTAGCCTGTGATGACAAGCAACCTATACCTCCATGTGTACGGCCGAAGTATTTTTCCTGGAATCAAGCTGACTTAGCACCCATTTGTGTCTTCTTGTTTGCCGCCGTTTCCATACATAGAAAGATGCAGCTTACGATCCTTTTAGAACTTTCTTTTAGAAAGAGTTACAAAATCAAGAAGCACGACTCTCTGAGTAGATGTCGTGACATTGTCCTCAGTAAGGCTTTTAGATCGCCCCTGACGGCGCATGAATATTCAAACTGAAAAGCTAAATTCAAAGGCACATCCTGACGACCCTTATCTTCGTTAGGTTAATCTTTGCAATCAAGGCTTCGACTTCGGAATTCAGTATGAGGAAGGCGAGTACAGGCATTGAAGGAATTTTTGGTAGTAGGAATTTATAGGTTTGAGGATAAATGGGTGGTATTTATAAGACCAAAGGGGAGAAGGGAAATAATTCCAGATTTTGTTATTTACTTCAACAGATATATTCTCAACATTTTTTCATATCGACTCGACCCAATGACGAGGCATTAATTTAGGGATACGTGAGGACTAGTTCAAGATCAAATACCCTTACTTATTCGCAAATCCACGATCTCCTACAATGTCTTGATTTCGGGACGAAATCTTCTAACCTGGGGAGGCTATGACACCCCGTAAGAATTTAGATTCCCCTTTTCGTTAAGTAAAAGTTATGTACTACAGGTTTGCGAATTTCACCGTGAAATCTCAAACGATGAGTCATCATATGATCTATCTACACTACTCCTTGTCATGAAATAGTTTAAGTTTGCACCATGAAAATATCACCATTATTGCTTGTGTCTTAAAAAGGATAGATTTTAGAGGTGCTAAGATAAAAAACATAGTTATTTCACAGAAGTTGTGTATGAAACGAGGCCATTTACCGTATAGCACTTTATGAATATCATTCTACGTTCAAATTAATAACCATGAAAACCTTTAATTAAATTCTACAAAAGAAATATACACGTATGAATACATAAACCAATATATGATAATAATAAAACATCCATCATTATAGACTCTTACACATTACCCTACTTACTTTCTCAATTTGAAAACTCCTATCACATGATACGTCTCAAAACATCTAACACAATTTAAAATGGAAAAGATAAGAAATAGTAGGGATTCTCTAATAGTATTAGGAAAAGACAATGATGACTAATAGTATTAGAATTATCGCTATGGTCCAATAGTGTGTAGTACCATTTCACATACAACATCTCAATAGCCAAGTGGGAATTTATTTATAAGTAAAACCCATTCATGCACACTTTTAGTATAACCAAAACTTTGAAAACAAGAAGTAAGCAATACGGTTCAAGTTCGAGTTTCGTCGAGGTCAAGAGCCAAAGGGGCGACGGGATAAAAGGAGTATTCTTTTTTTTTTTTTTTTTTTTTTTTTTATCTTGTTATCTATTCACATTTTTAGTGTGTATGGTAATTTCTTTTTTGTTTTTATTTTTTTGAGATTATTCGTATGTAAACAAGTATGGTTCGTTAGTTTATATGTGAGTCTTCTTCCACCATCAGCCTATGACCTCATCGGAATTAGCGAGCTTGAAACTCGGGATGTGTCTACCTCTTAGTTTAACTATGTCATTATCCTTGTAGCCTAGCATTCGACCAAAACCAAAGCACGTCTAGTCTTGGCAAACTAAACAAAAGCCTCGACTTTCCTTGGCTAGTACACAACATTTAACCCATACGCGGTTCACATGTACGTACGCATGCAAAGATCTTGGTTGTGCCACACATAAAATAACGACGCATATTCAAGCTAGTAAACAACGTATCATGCGTGTAAAACTAATAACGATCCCAATGTCCTATATAACAACGTTAAAACAAATAGAAACTTGGACTTATAAAATGTTAGTCTCAATAGGACGATTAGATACGCTAGGGTAGTATGCAAGTTGCATTAGCGTTTTCTTGTGTGGTGTAGAAAATCGCTAGGCATTGTGATTACCGCTGTGGCTGTGCAAAGGTGGCGATGTGGGGTGCTAAACCAGACAACGAGTCACTGCTCACTGGTTGGTATGTCAGCGGGCAGCACCGCCATAAGGAACCCAAGCAACCCATGCTTGTTGTTTCATACCAAGGCCTTCCGCACTCTGAACCCGACACCAAACTTGTATCGTATCGTACGATAGAGAGATAGAGAGTATGCGACAGGGTTGCTCCGTCTGCTATTGCAGATTGTACGTCTGCAAGGGACGCAGAAGGTCGTCCTTGGTGTCTCGAGATCTAAGTCTTCTACGTTGCATAACCTTGCGGGACGTAAAACATGCAAAATAGATAGAAATAGCTATTTTATATATGTTGTTGTCGTGCTTGCTGCAGAAGAAAGAGATAAACCAAGAACAGTGAGTATTTAAACTTCACTGTTTGGTTGGTTGGTTAAGCCAGCAAAAGTAAAGAGAAAAAGGAAGTTGGAAGACATGTGCTGTTATAGTGTAGTTATGATTTATATATATATGATGTAGTTTTAATTATATATACACATATGATAGGTTATGTTGTGAAGAAGATAAACGATACAAAGACAAGTGGGTACAACTCCACTGTTGGGCAGAAGAAGAAAAACAAGAAAAAAAAGGGATGGGTAAAGGAGAGGTAGGCCACATGGGTTTTGTAATATATAGCAATAATGCATGTATCAATTTCTAAAACTTGCATGAATTCTTCCTTGACGTAAGAAGCATTAGAACGTGCATGTTTTGAGTCCTTTGGGTTGTCCCATGCCGAGACCCAAACAAAGTGATAAATTAGTTAACCAAACAATACTCTTATTAGATACTTGATTGTGCAATAGATTTACGATGAACTAGGAAATAAACAACGGCGGTTTTAAAGTATAAACGAACTCTAGCCACGGTTTATATAAAATTCTTTGATCACTAAAATATTTAAACATTTATTCGGGTTTAAAACGTGAAAATAATGAAGAGCATAGAAATTAAAATATGAAAACCTAAATATTCGATAAGCTATATTTTAATGAATTAGAAGATTACTGATAAGTGTAAAATACACATATCTATTTTATACCTCTAAAATTAACCCAATTTGAAACCCATTATCAGACCACAAAAATAGCGCAAAAATATGCTTTGTATTTGTGTTTTGAATGTGCAGGTATGGATAAGTCAAATCACAGATAAACAGTCAAAAACAGCAAGCGCCGAACACGAGAAACAGAGAGTACAAAGCCGTAGCCAAAGCCCAAAGTCCGCTTTAGCAATCCACAAGGTCCAATCTTGCTATTTCTAAAAGTTATTTCTGAACTGTGTAAGAAGAGGCTTAGGAGAAGAGGGGACCAAATGTGTAAGCCTCTCCAAAATTACAACAGTTTTAACTCGTCAAAAAAAGGAGCGCGGAACCCATTTACTATTTCATCGGTCTCGCCCACGTATTCACCCCTATGGTAAAATCAAGGGGCAAATCAAAAATTAGAGGGTGCGTTGGTCATTCAAGGACGTCTCAAGAACAAATGCAAGGACAAATTTAGTTCTAATCAAGAGGTATTACTTATCCGCCGAGCTAAAAGCTGTCAACGGCACGTAATCTAGAAAGAGCACAAATAGTGTGGGTTTGTGCTAAACTCACTCCAGACAAAATACCTAACTCAAACGTCTCATCAAGAATGCCAGCCTGGCAATCTCAGGTGTCCACAAAGATCCAACGTCCTCACATTATAGATCAAATGATTTGAACGAAAATGATGGCCAGGATTAAAGTTTGGCGAGAGGCTAGAAGGTCCTAGAAGCTTCAGCACGCTGGGGCAGCTATAAAAAAGACCTCATTCTCACACACACATTCCAGCTAGTTTGTTTTAGTTCTGTTTTTTATCTAGTTTTATAGTAATTTAGTCCAGGTTTAAATCGAGAGCGCGCGTTACTTAAAGGTGTAATTTTCTTTTTCAAGTAATTTAATCAGTTCTTTAGTTAATGAAATTCAGCTTAGTTTTGTGGTTGTTATAATTTCTCAATTTTATACTTAAGCTCTCATTTAAAGTCATAAGCTCTCTTTATAAGCTCCAAATTATCTCAACTAGTACATAATTAAAGTCGTTTCAGTCTATAAGCTGAAATTGAGTGCTGTTTTGAATTCAGTTTTATATCTTATCTAACGCTACTTTAAAACATCAGTGCGCAATGTCTCATATGGATTTATTGTATCAAGCTTTTGGACGGGGTTCTTACCTTGGAAGAGAGTCCAAGGACTTATACCTTAGCTTATTAATAAGACTTAAGGAGCTTGTAGCTGCTTAATTAGCGTCTCTTTTGTTACGCTACAGAGGAGTTAAGTAAAGAGTTTCTTTTTCATTCTTCTTTAAATTTCAGTTTTAATTGCTTAGTTTTTGTTTATATGCTTTTAATATTGTTTATTTGCAATATTTCTAGGCTTTATAATGTTTCTCTCATCTGTCTCTGTTATTGGTATTTAGTTGGTTTGTTGTTCAATTCTGTTTTTGCTAAGTAGTTATATGATCTTTAAGCTATCAAATTTCTGTCATAAAAACTCCATAAAATCTCAAAAATATTAGTTTAAATTAGTTTAAGATCTTAGATTAAGCTTATCAGTTGTTTAATCAAGATTATTAAGTTTGTTTTAAGTTAGTTTTTATGTGGTAGTTTATGCTCACTTGTTTCATTAGATATCTCTGTACAATTGCTTTTCTCATATTATGTCGATAATGGGAAGTAGTGTTTGGTTTAGTGCACTCTTGATTTTTCAATAATCATGTACTTAACGCTAAGTAGTACTGCTGACCCGTTTGCGCTGAATACAGTACTAAACTTCCTAAAGTTAGTAACGTGTCTGTCAAATAGTTAATCCTGTTAGCTTAAGAAATATCAGGTAGAATTAGAAGTTTAATTTTCAGCTTGTTTTAGAGAGATTTAATTTTCATTTTCTAGCTTATTTCGATTGCTTATTTGTGTTTTCAAACATGGTCATAAATCGCTGCCAGCAGTACTTTCAAGTGAAAGGTACTGCTTGAATTTTTACACGAAACAGTGCGTTACTAAAGTTCAGTGATGGCTGAGGTTGTCTCAGCTAGTTTATAGAACAGTAATTTTAAGATTAGCTTATTAAGAATTCAGTAGGATTTAAGTTGTTATATCAGCTTAATATAGTTGTAAGTCTTTATTTTCATTTTTCAAGATTATTGTCTTAGCTTATTTTTGCTGGCTCAAAAAGTTAAAAAAATCCATAAAAACGAGTACTTTGAGTCCTTAGAATTTAATTTGTTAATTCAGCTTATGGGGTAAGAATTTCCAGCTTAATTAGATAGCTTATTGGTAGTTTAATCAGTCTTCAATGTTTTAGAGTCTAATCTAGCTTTATAAAGTTTTTACCTTGCTTTGATCTTGAGTTTCTTAGCTTATTTTCTGAGTTTGCTTACTTCATGATCAATTTTAGTAGCATAGAAGAGTTGTGTAACGCATTTAGATTCTTGTAGTAATATTATAGAAGGTAAGGATTATTTCATAAGCTCCTTAAGAATCATTCTTTCCGCGTTTTTTGCTTTGATCTAGTATTTTCGAATTTTTTTATAGCTATGTTTGCTACTAAACTAGCGCCAATGGGAAGTAAGGCCAGGCTTTCCTTGTTTAACGCTTAAAAAGATAAGCTCTCTTAAGTGTGAGGTAGAATTTAGAGATTTTCAGCCCAAAAGTAACCTTTTTTAAGTTGTCTCCCTAGCCTTGGACTTTACCAACGCTTTGGCTTCTTTGGAGTTTTCGGTTTTAAGCTCTTTAAAATTTTTCGATGGCTTTTTTGACTTAGTTTGTTGTCGGGGATGAGGTTCTCAGGGTAGAAAGTTGTACTTTTCGATTTAATTGTTTTTCCAGAATTAGGTCCCTCCGTTAGTTGTTAGGATTTTGCACCTCTTAGTCTAGTTTGTTTAATTGTTCATTTTGAATTTTAATTTTGGACATCTTTCCAAATCAAATATCTTTGTTGTCTCATCGTCAAATCAGGATCGATTCCACTAAACGTGTTTCATAATTTCAATAGAGCGTTGGGATAACGACCGGGTGATTCACTACTTGCTCCTGGGTTAAACATACGTGTGACTAGAGAGAGATATATAGTAACTGTGTATTGTATTTTTGTAAAGGTCTCAACTTATTGCCTTGGCTTAAAGGTGAATTAGTTGGAATTTACCTAAGTAGTATGATTTTAATATTATATTTTATAAGGTACGTAAAACTGTCGAAATTCAATTGAGTACATGCAGTGCGTTGTATGGAAACGTTATGGGGATTGGTATTGGGTAAATAATATCTTTATAGAAATAATCAACGAGTCTCGAGCGAACCGTGATAAATAAAAACTGATAAGTATTGCGAATAAGTACGGACTGCGGTACATCAAATAAACTTGGCAAATATAACGAATCTGTGGTCTAGATATTTTAATGAGATATAGAACTTTGTAGATATAAGGTCTACGTCGCTCTCCCTAATAGTACATTGAATTCCTGTATATGTACTTTATTTCGATATAAGTCGCCCCTGGAGCTAGAGACGATCTAGAAATGTAACATTTAGAAAACATAAGAAAACGTTATCTCACAAATGACAATGCCTTTTTATGATACCCATTGTGCATAATATGCGCATTATCATTACGTTTGAGTGTCTAGTAATATGAAACTCGCACAGAGAATCTGTCTATAATTTAGGTGTTTGTCTGAGTCACTATTTTGGCGTGCCTAATTCATTATCAATTCCCAGACGATTGACACTCCCCTCCACCCACTCTCACACTAAGGCACCCCCCCCTCCTACTCCCCCCCTATCAGAGTGAATAAAAAAAAAAAAAATAAAAAAAATAAAAAAGAGAAGTGAAATCAAGAGACTAAAAAAATGTAATAGATAAGGTGAGTTTTTCATAGCCCCGACTTTATTGTTTTAAATTCACAACCCTTTGGAGGTAAGAGTCATTACGTATTTTTAACAGATGAAAGCACTAGTACATTTATGTTTGCTTTGGGTGTCTAAAGTCCCTGATTCAAACCCAACTTGCTATATTGCCAATTTTTTATCATGAACAAAACAAAAAAAAGTAAAAAAACCGTAAATTACTCGTAAGACGCGATGTTATGGATACGATCTATGCGGGTTGACATCCTATTTGTCTTGGACACGCGACATTTGTCAGCTAGCCGCAAACACAGTTTCTTTGAGAGGTCAGTTAACGGATATCGTGGGCTTGCACCATCTGCATTGGCTTATCTCATGATGATGACATGTTTAACGCTTCGGTGTCATGAGCTTAGATTTAATAGCTATATACTTTTCATTGTGATATATAGGATTAGCTATATTTCAATGCTTATGGTTATAAATTGTGGTTCATCAACTCTTATCAGCAATAACCAAACCCTATGACAACTCACTAAACTTTTATGTTGACCACTATTAGCAATGTTTTGGTCTCACGCTGTTCTATCTAGGAATATAAGGGAGTCTGCATTGGTATATTAGGCACATGTAGATCAGGTCACGAATATCTCTACGATATCAAGTCCTCTTCAAGCCATGAATGTAGCACCATCCCAAATCCAGTCATGTTCCGCTGCTCAGTGAAATTTAGGAGTGTAGAGGACTAATCGTGTACTGATCTCTTACTTGGATATTGGATAAATGGAAACTAGTAAGAAAGTGTGG
Source organism: Tanacetum coccineum (assembly GCA_026074375.1). Classification (NCBI taxonomy): domain Eukaryota; kingdom Viridiplantae; phylum Streptophyta; class Magnoliopsida; order Asterales; family Asteraceae; genus Tanacetum; species Tanacetum coccineum. The sequence continues at coordinate 15,763 of BQNB010085793.1, forward strand.
ATTGCAAGAACTGATGAATTGAACAGACGAGGTTGATCTTTTCTCATAGATTCATATTCTGGAGGGAGACTATATTATCGCATGATTTAAATCGTTGAATGAAAGAGAGTAGTTTATTCGTAAAGAAACTAGTCCATTAACCAGAGAGTAACATATGGGAGGAATATTGTTAAGACAAGTAAAATGTGTGGGGAGAGTTTGGTGAGGTATTCTGGGAGAAAGATATATAGAGATGAGTCTGCGCGAACTTCCTGATGGGTTTAGTATTAGATGGGGATGAATATTTGATAGCCAAACACTGTGTAAATCAACTAGATAAAAGAGTGTTTGTGTTTGTTGTGATCGGCGTCATGATGGGTGCATTACCCAAATGATAAAAGTCTAGGTTTGCACTTAGAGACTTGAAAGAAGACTCAGCGGGTTTTGCATGACAACTGCGTAAGAAAATTTTGCTTGATTTTAAGCTCTACCGCTAGGAGTGATGTCTCAAAAAATGGTAGTAGAGAGAGAAAGAGGCTAATTTGATCTAGAAGTGTTTTTAAAATATCTGTGACGACTTATAGTAGGGGGTCCCAAAAGTATAAATAAAGAATAGTATTTGTTCATCCTCATGTTCTGGAGTTAGATACTTTACTGGGCCCCATCGTTGGGTAGATCAGTGCTTGTGTGGCCACAACCGAAAAAGTGTAGTTAGCTTGATTCTTTTAACATTTGGAAATTCATGATTAATACAGAAGCGGAGATAACAGAATCCGTTAAAAATATTGGGATTACTATTTAGCCATATCCATATTTAACATTGCTATGTGATGAAAGACACATATCCGTTTTGTGTTTTATACATAAATAGACCCTAAACAAAAGACAAAATTCGTGCCTAAAATGCTTGTATTGATTGCTTATTTTGTTTTCTTATTGGTAGGTACGGATAAGCATAAATCGATAAGAAAACAGTTAAAAACCGGTGTCCAAAACAGAACACGCGGAATGGAAAGAGCACACAAACAGATGAAGCAGGACGAATGCTGATCTCGCAAGTCATTGAATTTGGTCAACATCAAGTCAATCCTTTTGGTCACTTAAGTGCAAACCCACATAAAAGGACAAAACTCCAAATATTTCCAAATCAGTCCTTCATTAATTCCAAAATTACAAAATAACCCTTAGAGCCCTAACGGTGTTAACTTCTATTAATAGAAGCTAAACACACCGTTAACTTGTTTATATGAACTGAAGAAATCAATACACTGGCCCTAAATGCCTAAGTACCCGGACCTAAAAGTCAGAAACATTTTTTAGAAATAAGGAAAAAAAGTGCGGGAATGTCTGTTGTTACTATTCACCGTCTTCAAGGTTTCTGCCCATGGATCAAAATCAAGGGCAAAGTTTATATCGGACAGTATGGATGGTTAATTCAAGGTGATAAGGTACTTGTTGTCTTTTTATTCTTACGTAGCGAGGATAAAGGTCACCAGACCTCTCATTAGTGGGAATCTCACAAAGGGAATGTCAACGTTAGATGCGCTAATGTAACACTCAAGGATGGATTTGTTTTATACTTGAAGTACATCAGAAGGATGCACAACATGTCACATCACGGATTGCCACGCTGGCAATCCTGTGATTGTGACGTCGTTGTGCTTCTTCTGAGTGTACTTCAAGTATAAAAAAAATCCATCCTTGAGTGTTACTTAGCATCTAACGTGGCATTCCCTTTGTGAGTTTCCACCAATGAGAGGTCTTGGGTGACGTTTTATCCTGCCAACGAGTACCTTATCCCTTGAATTACCCATCCATACTGTCGATTTAACTTTGCCCCTTGATTTGATCTTGGGGTAAAACCTTGAAGACGGTGAATAGCTAACAAGAAGACATTCTCCGCACTTCTTTTTATCTTATTTATAAGAAATGGTTTGACTTTTGGGCCGGGTATTAGGGATTTGGGCCAGGGTATTGGATTTGGATTTGTTATATAAAAAGTTAACGGGTGTTAACTTCTATTAATAGAAGTTAACACCGTTAGGGCTCTAAGGGTTATTTTGTAATTTTGGAATTAATGAAGGACTGATTTGGAAATATTTGGAGTTTTGTCTTTTTGTGGTGTTGTGACTCCTTGAAGTTGACCAAAGGTTGACTTGAGTTGACCATTCTTGACTTTGATAGCATTCTCCTGGCTTTTTTTTGTCGTGCCGTCTTCTTCCCGTGTTCGTGTTCCGCCGCCCACCCCGCCGCGCGCGCGCTCTCCCCTGTTTTCTTAATGTGTTTTTGCACTTTATACGTGCCTACACATATACTGAAAAGGACTAAAATAAGCAATTATAAACAAGCACGTTTTATATGCACCAATTTTGGTCCTTGTTTTATTGGGTCTATTTTGTTAAAAAAAGTACGGATATGTGTATTTCATATATATCAATGTTAAGATATTGGATATGGAGTATAATAGTTAAGTCCATAGTTTAACGATGGCTGTGTTACTCGCTTCTAGTATTAATCCTACTGTTTTGCCAAACTGGTTTAAAAGGATTATACATCTTAAATCACTTAGGTGTGGGCCAGCTCACAAGCATCATGATCTACTTCATCACGACGGGGCCCTCCAGTAAGTATGTTACACTCCCGAACATGAGGTGGAACAATTCTATTTGGAATACTAGTGTCCGTCATGTATTTTAACTACAGCACTTTGAAAATAGCCTTAATAACTACACTCTTTTGACAAAAACTAGTGGTAGGCTTATGAATCAAGAAATTGTATATCCCAATGCATGCAAAACCCGCTTGCATCTCAGAAAGCGCTTGTAGGATAAAAAACAGAATGTAACTTTTATCAGTTTTGTGTAATTGCACCCAATGGACGCCGAGTCCATAAAGTGATTATCACAGGTGGGGTTATCTAATATTGCAACCCCAGTTAAACAATCATGATGCAAGTTTGGCATGAGACATTCGTTTTATATATTCCCCAGAATACAACCAAACACTCACATTTACCTTGTCTTAACAATATTCCCATATTGTTAACTGGTTTAAATGGTCATAGTTTATGGAACTATACTAAATTATAGTTCAAGGATTTAAAACGAATTGCGATATCAGAAACACAGCAGTAATATAAATGAAAAAGATCATACCTCGCATGTCAATTCATGTTTAATACAACTTCTTACAGTTCCATTATCCCCAAATAATCACTCGTCTAGAAAGATCAGTACTAACGATTGTCACACCCCTAAATTTTCACGTCAAGCGGAAAGACTGGATTTGGGATGGTGACTTCATGGCGTTGCTTGACAGAGGACTTGATACGAGAGATGAATCCATTTAAAGTGCCAATATACGCCATGCAGGGGATCTCCTTTGATTTTTCCGTAGGGAAGGATAGCATACTGAGTAAAAAACATTGTCTAATGTTGATCAACATTCAAGTTATGAGTCGAGTTCATAGGTTTGGGTTATTTGTGATAAGGTGAGTGAACCACAGATTTATAACCATCGCCTGGAAATATAGTAAATCCTATATATCACAATGAAAAGTATGTATATTATCTAAGCTCAGACACGAAGCGTTGAATAGACATTGTTTTCATCATGTGATTGAAGCCCATGCAGATGTTCTGCCCACGATATCCGTAACTGGACTCAAAGTGAAAACTGTGTGGTTTGCTTGACGTAAGGTCAGTCTCAAGACAAATAGGGATGTCAATCCGGAAGTAGATCTTATCCATAAACATTTGCGGAGCTGGCTTAAGAGTAATTAACGGTCATGGTAAATTGGGCAATATAGCAAGAGCTGGTTGAATAGGGACTTAGACCCAATAGTAAATCAATAAATGTACTAGTGTTCATCTGTTAAAAATAAGTAATGATCTTACCCCAATGGTTGATTTAAAACAATAAAGTAGGGGCTATGAAAACTCACCTTGTTAGTTAATCGTCTGGAATTGATAATGAATTAAGGCACGCCAAATAGTGACTCAGCCAACACCTAAATTATGGACGCGATTTCAGAAGTTTATATTCTAACTACCGTAACGTGCGTATGAATATGATTTAGATGCAACTTGGTTCATAAAAAAGGCTTGATTTGTTCATTTGTGAGATGAACGTTTTCTTATGTTTTCTTAATGTTATTTGATTCGTTTGGCTCTTTGCGGCGCGACTCTTAACGAATATAAGTTTCATATACAGGAATTGGTTCTAAAAGTGATTAGACGCACTCGGACCTATTATTTACAAGTTCTATAATCTCATTAAAATATAGACCATTCGTTAGGTTGCTGATAGTTATATTTATTTAGACCGGCAAACCGTCGCGGTCAACTAATTCGCATAGTGCTCTATCAGTTTTATTTATCACGGTCCATTCTTTTCTTCGCTCGACTCGTTAGATTAATTGTTATAGAAAGATTATCTTTTCCACAACCTAGCCTCTAAGTTCCCATAATCATTGCCGCATGTATAATTGATCTTTGAGCAGTTTTTTACGTACCGTCATAAAATATATAATTGAGAAAAATACTGACTTGAGGGTAAAAATTCCAAACTTTCCTCTTTTAACCAAGGTAATGTTGAGACTTTCAAAAATAAATATATAATATATATACATTATCCGTATGTAACCGGGAAAGTATGATCACCCGGGTCGTTATACCCACTGACTAGTGAATATTGAAAACACGTTTAGGGATCGAGATCCTGATTTGATTGAAAATCAAAGATATTGTGATTTGGAATGATGTTATAAAAGAAATAAATTTAAAATGAAGCATTAAACAAACTAGGACGCTAATGGTGCAAATACTCTAACAAGAACTAACGTGAGGGGGGACTAATTCTGAAAAACACCATTAAATCGAAAGTTCACTTTGCTACCCTGAGAATCTTTATCCCGACAACAAACTAAGGCCAAAAAAGCTTCGAAATTTTAAAGAGCTTATATAAAACGAAAACTCTCAAAGAAGGCATAGTTGTAAAGGAGAAGCTAGGGTGTGCGGATCACTTTAATACAGGTTAGCCTTTGTGGCTGATAAATCTCAAGTAAAGCTCATAAGAAGCTTATCTTTTAAGCTGTGCTTACAGAAAGTAGGGCTTATCCCTTGGTTTTAGAAAATAAGCTATAAAAAACGCTCAATAACTGAGATCAAATGAAAAAGGAAGTAGTAAGTTTCATTAAAGAGGTTATGATATCCTTAAATCTATCTAAGTATGAAAAGAAATTCTAAGCGTTGAGAACTACGTTTTATGCTACTAAAATGGATTCATGAATGTGAAGTGTAAAAAACTCAGAAAATAAGCTTAAGAAACTTCAAGATGAAGCAAGTGTAAAAACTTTATAATGTGGCGTAGATTAGACTCATAGAAACATTGACACGATGATTAAACTACGCAATAAGCTAATCTAATTAAGATGGTGATAAATCTGTTATACCCATAAGCTGAATTAAACAAAATTTAACTTTCTAAAGGACTTAAGTACTGTTTATTTTGGAGTTTTTAACTTTTTTGACAGACAAAAATAGCTAAGACAATAAGCTTGAACACTATGAATTTAAAGACTTAAACTTATTTGCTATCATATAAAACATTAGAATGCTTACTGAATTGATAGATAAGCTAAATCTTAAAATTACTGTTCTAATTCTAACTTAAGCTGAGAACACAGCAGTCATTACACTTAGGTTGAGGCGTGTTAGTAGGTAAAGAAATTGTCAGGCTAGTTACTTGTTCACTTGAAAGTATGCTGGTGCCAATTTTGACTTTTTTGAAAACAAAAATCATAGCAATCTGAAAGGCTAGAAGAAATGAACTCACTCGAAATCAAAAATAAGCTGACCAATTAACTTAATTTGTATCGATATTATAAGCTATAACAGTTAATTAAACTTATGAAAAGCAAAAGTTACTAACTCTGCGTGGTGTTTTAAGTTGTCTTGTATGGGATAAGGAGATCAGCACCAGTAGAAACTTAGTTAGGTACTGTTAGTGTTTAAAATCAGAGTGCACTAAAACCAAACTACTACTTAACCATTTAGTGACCATTGCTAAGATCTCGAGAGAAAGCTTTTTTTACAGAGGAAATCTATGAGAGACAAAGTGGCTAACTACCCATATTTAAAAACTAACTTAACAACAAAACGTTAATAATCATGATTAAACATGTCTGAATAAGCCTTAATTCTAAGTATATCTACAACTATGAGATAAGACTAATCATTTTTGGATTTTATGAGGTTTTTTATGACAGAAAATTGATATGCTAGAATGATCTATAACTTACTTAATCAAAAAACAGATGAAAACAAAATAAATACCATAAAAGAGACATTTAAACATTATAAAGCAAAGAGCTGAGCAAATAAACAATATTTAGCATATAAACGCAGAAATCTCCTAAGCAATTCAAACTGGAAATTTAAGAAGAACTGAGAATACTAAGAGGAACGTTTGCTTAAATCCTATTAGCTCTAAACAAAAGGGAAGTCCAAGTATTAAAGGGTCTAGTATCAAGCTCCTTAGCTTATTAATAAGCTAAGGTATAAGTCTTGGGGATCCTCTTTCGCAAGGATGTATGAGCTATCCCCTTCCAAATAGCTTTGCGTATACAATAAGATCACATATTAGCAAATAATGGAGCGTAGGTTTAGATGTAAGATTGAGAAAAGTCTGTGATCTCAAACAGCTCCTCAATAGTCACTAGCTTAGATAGGTACTGAAGAGTTTAATATGAGTCTCTATTGAGATAAATTTGGGCTTTATTTCTGAGAGAGCTTATGACTTAAAAGACGAGCCTTAGGAAAATGAGTATTTTTAAAACACGAAGAAAGTGATTACATTAACTAAAGAAGCTGATTATAATTACTTGTGAAACAAGGAAGAAATGTTAACAGTTTAGATAGTTAGAAAGCGAATATTAAAACTGACTACAAGTACTAATAGAACTAGATAAAAAAAGTGCGTGTCTACTAAACAAACTAGATAGTGGAATGTGTGTGGTGAGAAGATGTAGTGGTAGTGTCTTTTTTTATGCGTGCCGCAGGTGATGAATGACTTACTCTAGGACCTCTGTAGCCTTTGCTCGCCAAACTGTTTTAATCTGGAACATTGCATTTTCCTTCTCAAATCATTTGATCCATATTGTGGGACGTTGGTATTCATTTTGTGGACACCTTGAGGCATTGCCAGGTTTCTTTGATGCAATTTCTTTGGATTAGTGACGGTTTGTAGTAGTTTTAGTGAGTGAGTGTAGATGAGGTATTTTATGTGTTGATTAAAATAACACTCTAGAAACTGCACCACTAGATTGTGTGCGTTCTTTACTGGTGGATTTACGTTGTCCTGTGAGCTTGAAGCTGGTGTAAGCTATCCGCTCTTCGATTTAGGATCTAACATTTGTCCTTTGCATTTGTGTATGGGCATTCCTTTGAATATGGACGCCAACGCTACTCCCTTCTAATTTTTGATTTGCCCCTATGTTTTGACCATAGGGAGTGAAACGGGGGAGACGATGAATGAAGTAAGATGGGTTCCCGCGCTGCTCTTAATTGTTGACAGATTAGAACAGTTGTAGTTTGAGAGGTTACACATTTGGTACCCTCGCTTCCTGTTTCCTCTTTTAATGTTAATAGATAAACTTTTAGAAAGATAGCAGAGATTGGAGTGTGATTGACTAAAAAAGGACATTGGGCTTCGGGCTTCGGCTTGTGTTACTCTTTCTGATTCTCGTGTTCGGAGTTGCTTGTTTTGAGCTGTTTTTCTTTTGATTTTTGACTTATTCCATTACCCTGCACATTCAAAAACACAAATACAAGCATATTTTTTTGCTATTTTTGGTCTGTTTTGGGCTTTAATTGGGTATATTTAGAGGTATAAATAGATTATGTGTATTTTACACTTTCTTGTGATGAAGGAAACCTTCTTATGATTCATTGTAAAAATATAGCTTATATCCGAATATTTAGGTGTTGTATATTTTAAATTTCTATGCATGCTTCATTATTGTCACGGTGTTAACCCGAAATAAAAGGTTTTTAAATATTTTATGCTGTATAAAAGAATTTATTATTAAACGTTGCTAAGTTATCGTTTGTTACTTTCAACTCGCCGTTGTATGTATTCCTAAGTTCATCGGATAAATCATTGCTTATAATTTTCTCAAGTAATAGTATTGTTTCGTTCATGAATTTATCACTCTTGGATATTAGGTCTCAGGTGAGTGGGAGGCCGGACTAACAAACATGTTACGTTCTAAGTTGCTTCTTCGTCAAGAGAAGAATTTATGAAGTTTTAGAAATTGATACATTGCATTATTTGCTATTATTACAAAACCATAGTGGCCTAGACTCGTCCGTTCCTTCCGTTTTTTTTTTTGATTTCTTTTCGGCCCAACAGTGGGTATTGTTTGCGAACCCACTTGTTTGTTGTGTTTTCGTTCTTCACCAACGTAACCTCTATTAGAGTATGTGTAATATGTTAGATATATATAATATATATATTATAGAATATATAAAGCACATGTCTATTAGTTCTTTTCTCTTTCTTTTTGGTCGTGCTTACAGACGCATATGAACAGTGAGCTTTAATACTCACTGTTTTGGATTTCTTTTCTTCTGCAGCTAGACCCACAACATATTGTAAAATAGTTTTTCTATCTATTTTGCATGTTTACGCCCGCATGTTAGCAACGAGAAGTGACTTAATCTCGAGACACAATGAGACCTTCGCTCGTCCATTGCAGAATCGTACAGCTGCTATAGGAGTCAGGCAATCTGGACATAGCTCCGTTTGCGTACGATACGATACAAAGTTGGTGTCGGTATGTAGGGTGCGAATGGGAATGGCCTTGTATAAGACAACAAGCATGGGTTGGCGTGGGTTCATTTGGTGGCCGTTGTACATTTCCAACAAGTGAGCCATGACTCGTTTGTGGTTTGTCACTAATGCCACCTTGTCACGCACAGTAATCATGCCGATGTATTACTCCACAGAACAAGAAATCGTACTGCATCTTGCCTATACTACCTAGCGTTCTAAACGTCCCTAGTGAGCTAACATTTTATAAAGTTCAAGTCTTTCTATTTGTTTAACGTGTTGTTATATAAGAGACATGGTTGTTATTAGTTTTTTTACCGCATGAAGAGTCGTTGTTTTTAGCTTGAATAAGCGTCAGTTATTTTATTATGTGTGACACATACCCTGTCGGATCTTGCTATGCGTATCGTAACATGCACGAACCGCCGTATGGGTAAATGTAGTTAAGGCGTTACTAGCCATCACGCATGGGGTGTACCATGCGTGTCGTGTATTTGCCATACAACACCGAGACCTTTTCCTAGCTTGCCAAGGCTAGATGTGTCTTGGTTTTGTGTTGTACGTAGGGCTAAAATGCGTATGACATAACAAAGCTAGGCGTTAAGCCACGAGAACGACTTACCGAGGTTCAAGCTTGCTAAACGATGAGGAAGGTGATGGTGGTAAGAAGCTCGAACCACACTTGGTTGCTACTCCTTTTATCCCGACGCCCCTTTGGCTCTTGACCTCGACGAAACTCGAACTCGAACCGTATTGCTTACTTCTTGTTTTCAAGGTTTTGGTTATACTAAAAGTGTGCATGAATGGGTCTTACTTATACATAAAATTCTCACTTGGCTACTGAGATGTTGTATGTGAAATGGTACTACACACTATTGCACCATAGCGATAATTCTAATACTGTTAGTCATCATTGTCTTTTCCTAATACTATTAGAGAATCCCTACTATTTCTTATCTTTTCCATTTCAAATTGTGTCAGATGTTTTGAGACGTATCATGTGATAGGAGTTTTCAAATTGAGAAAGTGAGTAGGGTAATGTGTAAGAGTCTATAATGATGGATGTTTTATTATTATCATATATTGGTTTATGTATTCATATGTGTATATTTCTTTTGAATTTAATTAAAGGTTTTCATGGTTATTAATTTGAACGTAGATGATTTTATAAAGTGCTATAGGTAAATGGCCTCGTTTCATAAATGTGAAATAAGTATGGTTTTTATCGTTACACGCTCTAAAATATCCTTTTAGACACAAGGGCAATAATGGTGATATTCATGTGCTAATTAAACTTTTCATGACAAGGAGTAGTGTATGACGATCATATGATGACTCATCGTTGAGATTAACGGTGAAATTCGAAAACCTGTAGTACATAACTTTTACTTAACGAAAAGGGGAATCTAAATTCTTACGGGGTGTCATAGCCTCCCCAGGTTAGAAGATTTCGTCCCGAAATCAAGACATTGTAGGAGATCGTGGATTTGCGAATAAGTAAGGGTATTTGATCTTGAACTAGTCCTCACGTATCCCTAAATTAATGCCTCGTCATTGGGTCGAGTCGATATGAAAAAATGTTGAGAATATATCTGTTGAAGTAAATAACAAAATCTGGAATTATTTCCCTTCTCCCCTTTGGTCTTATAAATACCACCTCATTTCTCTCAAACTTAAATCCTACTACCAAAAATACTTCAAATGGCCTGTTCGCTTCCTCATACTGATTCCGAAGTCGAAGCCTTGGTGCAAAGATTAATTAACGAAGATAAGGGTCGTCAGGATGTGCCTTTGAATTTAGCTTTTCAGTTTGAATATTCATGCGCCGTCAGGGGCGATCTTAGAAAGGCTTATGAGAAATGCAACGACATTTCTCAAGAGAGTCGTGCTTTGATTTGTACTCTTTTAAAAGAAAGTTCTAAAAAGGATCGTAAGCTGCATCTTTCTATGTATGGAAAGGCGGCACAACAAGAGAAACAAATGGGTGCTAAGTCAGCTTGATTCCAGGAAAAATACTTCGGCCGTACACATGGAGGTATAGGTTGCTCGTCATCACAGGCTAATTGCCCCCTTACCGAGAAAGAGTTACATCAACTCCGTATGGATGAAGAAGCTCTAAAAGAAATGTTGGAAGAAGAGGCCATGAACAAAAAGGCACAAGAGGAGAAAATTAGGCAAGAGCAAGCCGAAAATAATGCATTCTTTCTAGAATTTGGGGTAGTGAGATACGACTCAGAATATGAGTCATCGGATTAACGATCCAAGGATTGCTGTAACCATGTTGTTGTACTGTCCGAAATAAAACATTGTTGACTTAACCTATGTACTTGTGTTTCCATCTTTGCAAACCAACGGTTATTATGTGAATGCATTTGCCTCCTGTAGTATCACAATATTTCGTACAAAAATATTTGTTTCATGACTGCTGTCTTGCCACAGTGTTATAACGTGTTTGAGTACACATTTTGAATAGAACAATTGAGTGGTTATGGCTACTGTCTCCACACAGTGTTTTAAAGTGTTTGCGTGATAATTCTGAATTGAATAATTGCGTGAACATGATTATTGTCCCTCTACAGTATCGTAAAGTGGTTTAGGGATAGTGTTATTAATTTGTAAACTTTTTCCCAAAGTAATTATTTTATGAGACTAATTAGTAATTCGAAAATTTTTCTGTAATTGATTTTTTTTTCTTAAGGGTTTGAAATAAGATTTAAATTTTTATGGGGTGTCGCAGTCCTTTTAAGTCATAAACTTTTGTCCTAAATTCAAGCGTCTTATTCGTGGAATGGGTTAAGAAAAGGACGAAAGTGGCAAGTGGGGCTCCAACGGCTAGAAATGTGGCGAACTGTTACCTCCACTCTATATACATATTTTGTCAATTTTGAAAAAAAAATATAAGTTTCCTTACTTAAATTTTCATTCGTCCTTAGATTAAAATGTCGTATCTCGTTCCCTTAATTGCAGTTGTGTTCGTTGTGGTGGTTGGTTGTTATTTGGCGAGTGTTCCACAGGAAGAAGATCACCAGTACATCATTGTAATACTAGGGCTTATTGTGCCACTCGTCATTGTGGCGATTGGCGTGGAAGTTTTCTGGAAAAAGTAGCTTTCGCCGGTAGGCGAGCAGGTTATATTACCTTTTTGTTCTTGGGCATTTTAATATGATTATGAATCCTCTAGAAAGAATCATCGAACGTTTCATCTTTAACTTTGTTTTGTTTATGTAGGATTGAATCCTCATGATGTATTTTGATGAATCGTAGTCTTTCATAGTTGCTTTGAGTATTGTTTTTAGGGTGATGAATGAGTAAAAAGTGTATGCGTCCAACCTTTTGTTATTACGTCGAATACTATTGAGCATATCTTTGTCGACCTAACTTATACATAGTTGATCAGGCTATGTATACCTCAGGTTTACATTGACATCCCCTTTTCCTTTAGTTATTTGTTTGTGATTGTAAGCGTAGTGTGTATAAATTGTCGTATCCCCTAAGTATCTGATGAATGGTGTTAGGTTATATGTCAATTGGTCTATTATTTCCTTGCTACTTTCTACCACACATGTGGTCCTCTGAAAGTTTATATTCACCTTATGTGTTTATCTTACTACGTGCATATCATTTCAAATGATGGTGTGTATTATCTATGTGTAAAATTATTATCTCAGCGTATAAGTTATTTCGAATAATTGCTTTTGTTGGAAGTTTAGTGTAGGTTCCCCAATTCACACAAACATGTATAGATCTAAAGAGATCTAGAGAGAGAAAGTTAGAGAGAGAGAGAATAGTTGAGAGAG
>BQNB010085794.1:5104-20087 GCA_026074375.1 Tanacetum coccineum
AGTTCCTTCTGATCAAGAATGTGTTGTAAGCTCTTATGATCAGTGAACAATGTACACTTGGTTCCGTACAGATAGTGCCTCCAAATCTTAAGAACGAACACTACTGCTTCAAGTTCTAAATCATGCATCGTATAGTTCTTCTCATGAATTTTCAACTGGCATGATGCATAAGAAATCACCTTTTCTCTTTGCATCAACACAGCGCCCAAACCCTTCTTTGAAGCGTCGTAGTATGCGATGAAATCTTCGCTTCCTTCAGGTAAAGCCAGAATTGGTGCACTACACAACTTCTGCTTCAATAACTGGAACGCTGCTTCTTGTTTGTCACCCCACTCAAACTTGACCTTCTTTTGAGTGAGCTTGGTCATTGGTTTGGCGATTTTTGAAAACCCTTCAATGAATCATCGATAATACCCAGCAAGACCTAAAAACTGACGAATCTCCGTTGGTGTCTTAGGAGATGCCCAATCTTTAACGGATTCGATCTTGGCTGGATCCACATGAATGCCTTTATTATCAATCACGTGACCGAGGAACTGTACTTTGGGAATCCAAAATTCACACTTGGAAAATTTTGCATACAACTCCTCTTTCTTCAACAACTCCAATATTATCTTCAGATGGCCTCGTGCACTTTTTTTGTTCTTGGAATAGATCAAAATATCGTCAATAAAGACAATTACGAATTTATCCAGATAAGGTTTGCACACTCGGTTCATGAGGTCCATAAACACAGCAGGTGCGTTGGTCAAACCAAACGGCATAACTTGGAATTCATAATGTCCATATCGAGTTCTGAAGGCAGTCTTCGAGATGTCTTCCTCTCGAACCCTCAATTGGTGATAACCTGACCTTAGGTCGATCTTCGAGTAGACACTCGACCCTTGAAGTTGATCGAATAAATCATCAATTCTGGGGAGTGGATAACGGTTCTTCACTGTCAGTTTGTTTAATTCCCGATAGTCAATGCACATCCGGAATGATCCATCCTTCTTCTTGACAAACAAGACCGGAGCTCCCCAAGGTGAGGAACTGGGTCTTATAAAGCCTTTGTCGGATAGCTCTTTTAGTTGCTCAGATAACTCTTTCATTTCGGAAGGCGCCAATCGATAAGGTGCCCGTGCTACAGGTGCAGCACCAGGTACCAAATCAATTTGAAACTCCACTTGTCGAGTCGGAGGAAGACCCGGCAAGTCCTCAGGAAATACTTCAGGAAAATCTTTAACTATCGGTACGTCCTCAAGTCGCTTCTTCTCTGACTTGTCTTCAATCTCCTTTGTAGTAACATGTGCCAAAAAGACGTGAGATCCTTTTAGCAGATACTTTTGAACCTTGGTACACGAGATGACGTTTAGGCGCGTCCTGTGTCCTTCACTACATCCGTCACCGCGAACGATTAGGATTTCACTCTCGGAGGGGATACGAACAATCTTCTTAGCACAGTCGATAACAACACTTCTATTTTGACAACCATCATGCTAATTATGACGTCGAAACTACCCATCTCTACCGGCATTAGGTTGATGTTGAACGGATGGTTTAAAAAGTTTAACGTACAACCCATCAATATAGTATTTACTCCAATTATCCTACCGTCAGCTAACTCAACGTTATAACCATGATCTAGTGTATTGGGGACGATATCAAGCAAAGTACTAAATGCAGTAGATACGAAACTCCTATCGGCACCAGTATCAAATAAGATTAAGCATCAACGGTTGTTCAAGAAAGGAACGTACCCGCAACTACAGTAGTCTGGGTTGCCCCCGCATTTCCACCGCATACACCTTTGCTGGAGCCTGTATTTTTTTTTTTCCCAGCTGATTACCACGATCATTGTTGTTCAGTTTCGGGCAGTTTCTTTTAAAGTGGCCTTGAGCTCCACACTCAAAGCAACCATTGCCCTGCTGATTATTGTTGTTGTTGTTACGGTAGTTGTTGTTGTTGTTGTTGTTACGGTTGTTGTTGTTGTTGTTAGCAGGCCGTATCCTACAGTCCCTGGCCAGATGGCCAACCCTATTGCAGTTACTGCACCTAGGCGGACAAGGACCTGCTTCATGATGGCAATTTCACTTGGCACATAGAGGCTTAGACCCTTCGTAAGGCTTCTTATCACCATTGCCTGTAGCATAGGCCTGGCTTGTGTTCTGCCTCCTATTTTGCTGTTGTTGGTTTTGATTGTTCTGGGGAAGATCATCATACTTCCTTTTCCTTTCTGCCTGACGTTCAGCATAGGCATGGGTCTTATCCTCCATCAACTCAGTTGTAAACTCAATAACTTCTTGCATGGTCTTCGACTTTGATGCCTTTACACTGCCAAGTATCATATCGTCAATCCACCCGATATAACTTTTCCAATCTTGTCTACCCTCTTCTGGGAACATCTGGGAAAACATCAAGGCTAGTTGTTGAAATCGTCGATTATAGGCCACCCCCACATCGTGCCCTTACCTAAGGTTCCACATTTTCATTTTCAATCTCTTGATCTCACCCCTCGGGCAGTATTTATCAGTCATCATTTTCTTCAGTGCTGCCCATGGCATGGCATGAGCTACTTCTGGAGTGGTGGTCTTAACATAAGAATTCCACCATGTAAGAGCATCGTCTTGCAGAGTGCAAGTCGCGAATTTGACTTGGCTAGTTACTGTACAATTGCTAATGCTAAAAACAGATTCCATTTTCTCAAACCATCGAGTGAGTCCGACGACTCCCTCAGTGCCTTTGAAGTCCAAAGGTTTGCATTTTAAGAATTCAGAGTAAGAGCATTCGCGAGCAGCTTGTGCTGGCCTTGGTACTGAACCATTGCTGTCGTAGCCATTCCTAACTCTGCTTGCTTCTACTTCAGCCATTGCAGCAGCAACTCCTTGATTAATTAAGGCCTAAAGTTGTGCCTCAGTAACAGTTGTGGTTGTTGGGACTGGTGTAACTGGTGTAACTCGGGTTGATCTTGTGGCTCTTTTTGGTGCCATCTTTATAAATCACAAGAAAATACAATACCCGTTAGATTTCAATACAATCATAACGTAACATAACATATGCATCGTAAATAAGATCACATCGCACTGTGACCAGCAAAAATAACTTATAAGAGTATATTATATAAGGCTCTTATTGTAATATACGTAATATATCATAACCACGTATATTAATTATGAATGCATCTAGTCCCACTAATGCAACAGCTAGTGTGTCCCATAAAAACCCTTTTTATGAATGCAATGTTTGAAAATGGTTATAGTCCAGCAAAAACATTTTGACCTGGTTCTCTATAACCTTGGCTCTTGATACCAATCTGTAACACCCCCAAAATGGGTCGCAGCGGAATAAGGATCCGGGGCGTGTTACTTCAAGATCAACAGCACAAGATATATATAAGAACGACACAAAAAAGTCGTTTAAATATGATACATTTGAATTTAATTCAAAAGACATATTACAAAAGCTATAGCTTCACTTGTTCCTTGATTAGAAATTACAAAAGATGACATAGATTTCCCAAAATATGATATAAAAGTCTTTAAGCGTGCAATCCAAAACGTAACCCCAATGCCATCCTTGGCACCTCGTGCCTATTGACCTCTGAAAACATGCTTAAAACGTCACAAGAAATGTTGGTGAATTCATAGGTTTTATGTAATTTAAATTATCAGATCGCAAGACTTTCCCGTGATGTTACAACATATCAAACAATACACAAAACCAGATATACATTAACACTAAGCTCATGACACTGAAGCTCGACAGTCTTGTTCGCAAATTATTGCTACTCAGCCCGAAATGATGTTCTAACCCGAAACATCCCTGATTCGACATGCTATAACGTTCGTTCCCGGTGATAGCTAGTCACCCGAACGGGGATGTCGTTTCCCAAATAGATCTATTATCTAACAATCGCGCTCACACATGTAATTCCAACTACATCTATGCAATTGACAGTTCCATGATAATTGGCTTAACTTGGGTTATCGCAACTTAGGCAAACATGAAATCAAATGCAAAATATCCACTTGCGTCCAATTTGTAAAACAAAGCATGTTTCCACCCCAAATAATAGTAAATCAGTAAAACTGTAAAAAGTGTAGGGCTATGAACTCACCTCAAGTGAGTGATCTGATAATTTATATCAAGTGTGGGAATGCTTCACGATTATTCCCGAATGCAACCTAATTCAATATAGGTCGTATAAGTACCGAGTACTTTAATTAATAACATTATATAATCCTATAGTTGTTACATCGTACTATCGTTCGGGCTATCATAATTAAAGAGGTCATGACATGACGTACGAGGAGTTAGGACACTTTAAATCGTAAATCCAACAACTCGTCGATACGCCATCCGAAGAGGCCTCATTATGAAACTCCCTAGTATTATAGCACTTTGATAACCACATAATATTCTATATAGCATAATCACCGACTAATCGTTTTGGTAAAATAATATTTATAAAGTGAAAACGTTTATAAATAACCCTTTTGTAAAAATGACCTAATTTGGTCGTTTTAAGTCCGTTGCTCGCGTTTCTTACGTCCACGTCTTCGTAGTAAGACGAGTGATCAAGATATTACATTTTCAAGTTTTTGATATTCTGCGATGAATAGTGTTTTTACTGTTCACAACAGCTCCTTACTCGTTTTAGGGTTTTAATTAGCGTAAACTTGTAATCGTAATACTATTTGTTTAATCCGATTAGTGATATCCTATCCGAGTCGTATTTGTTATTAAAAGATGTATTAATATTTTTATAAAGTTGGTCCGCTGATAAATAGTACTTTTACTGTTCAAAGTTTTATAAATTTACTTTTATAAAACTATAATATCGTAAACGTCGTAGTCTATTTCGTTATAGTTCCGTTTTTAGCGATTCTTTCGAGTACGATCTCGTAATTAAAAGTTATATCATATTTTAGATGTTTTAAAAATATTAGTTTCTGTAATGAATAGTAAATTTTATAAAAATAGTTTTATAAAAGTATTTATAGTCGTAAACTCGTAATTAACGTATCTTTTTCGTTATAAATCGGTTTTTCGAGTTTCTTATCATTTTGGAATCGTCACGAGGCTTAATATTTTATATGAGTTCAAACCCACTGTAAATGAAATTCCGAACTAAAACACCCTTTATTATCCAAATGTATTCAGTTATAAAAAGCTTGTTTTTTCATTAACTTTATAAACCCCTAATTATACTTAAACATGTTAATACTTAACCATATGTTTAACATACTTTACATCCATTTTTACCATGATATAGATGACCATATGACATAAGAAAAAGTGCATAAATTCATAAACATAAGTGATAACTCATTTTACATATTAAAAAGTCCTAAGTGGTGATTAGCATTAATAACATCTTACAACATAAAATAATTGGATAAAAAAAGTATAAAGGAATTATGAATACCTTAGGGATGATGTATGTGATAGAAATAAGTGCTAAACCGATTTAGACGCAAAACCAAAGCTTACAAGCTTATAAACCCTAGATAGGGGTTTGAAACCCTAATCTTCCATTTTCTTCTTAAATCCTTGCAAATGATGAACCAATGCTTGTAAACACCTTAGTGTGCCTTAGGATTGATGTGTATAGGCTTGTATGGATTGTAGAAAAATTTTGTATGATTTGTTTGGATGGCTTAGAATGAGCCGTGGGTTTTGGCTTAAAAGGAAGAAAGAAAGAAAATTTTGTTAAGATGTAAAGAGTGTTAGTAAACTTCACATGTGCAAGTGGTATTTATAGGAGAAGTGAAAGAGATATTTGTGTTAGTTTTGCATACTTTGACCAAGACAATTCAAAGGTGGGGGGTTCTTGACCGTGGATTCAAGGGACAAGCTAGGGGAGGGAAACAAGGTTTAATGGTATGTTTTATGTGTTCCCTTAATTAGATCATTCCCATGGTTTAATGGATGTGTTACTAGCTTATTTTCTTTCTAATAAGTTACTTTAATAATTATAAAATAAAGTGAGTAAAGTTTTAATAAATGAAAAGTTAAAGTTTTACTTTAAAAGTAAACTTTGTAAGTCTGGTATTTTTGTAAAGTATTAGTTTATCTTGTATAAAACATATGAAACGTTGTAAATATATACATATGCAGAAAGTTTTATATAACTTTTGATCATTGAATATAAACGCTAGTATTTGTTGAAGCGTACGATAATTTTTAGGGTTCCGGGAAAAACCTAATTGTCATTTATCGCGAAACGTAACCACTTTCACGTATCCGATAAAATAACTTGTGAAATGTTAATAATTATTCTCAAAATAATTACTTAACCCTTGTTTGACGTAAACAATAAATTGCTTGATGCTCGTTTACGTTAACTGATTATTTCTAGTTTACGCGATTTAACTTAACGATTTCCATTAAAAACAAACGCGTATAATACTAAAAATAAATAGTGACTTTATTAACGTCGTACATTGTCCTAAAACATGAGGTGGGTTATACCCATCACAAGTTTGTTTATGTTTTTAAAGTTAACATGACCCAACCTCCTATGCCATTTGTTAGATTCATCAACTGTGGCCTTTGCAATCAAACAAGCTAAAGCTCCAGAAGGAACAATGTTCTCTAAGTTGAAACTGTACATATTATTTTGTCTAGGGATTCTAAGTAATACTTGATTTCTCATCAGAAAATTAAGTCCAGAAGACAACACAAGACATTCAGTGTCTGTGAAGAGAACCTTGTTCTTCTTATCACATATCTGTGACACAGAAAAGAGATTGAAA
This sequence comes from Tanacetum coccineum, assembly GCA_026074375.1. NCBI lineage: Eukaryota > Viridiplantae > Streptophyta > Magnoliopsida > Asterales > Asteraceae > Tanacetum > Tanacetum coccineum. The sequence goes on from BQNB010085794.1 coordinate 11,842, forward strand.
TGTTGTAGTTCTTTCACAAAGCACACATCCTCAAAATCTAACTTTCTGTTTTATTTTACCTTTTACCATTTTTTTTTTGTTTTTTTTTTTTTTTTTTTTTTTTTGTTTTGGTTTTTTATTTTTTTGTTTTTTTTTTTTTTTTTTTTATGTTATGTAACCTTTACTACCTCCAAAAGCAACAGGGCCACCATTATAGTCTTGATATTCAACAAGGTAGGCTTTGTTGCCGGTCATGTGCCTGGAACATCCACTATCAACAATCCCTTTGTTCTTTAAAGCTCTTTGGGATATCCCTGCCATCAAATAGAGAAATTAGTTTCTCCAGGGATCCAATCATTGCATACTTGTGTCTGCTATTGGATCTTTAAAATTAACATTTTACTAAAGCTTTGATCCACTATTGTATTTGGAGACTTTGTTCCAATAATGTCTTTTGGGTCTTCAATTACAACCTGCTGAGGGATTAACAGTAGTTTCCCTTATACCCCCAACAACACTAACTACTTTGACCTCAGCAGTATTAACTTTTTGATTTGAAAAATTAGCTTTTGGTGTTGTTGTTCTATTAAATGGCCTTCTAATAGGTGAATGAGATTATAAAAATTATTTCTTGGTCTAATTTCATTTACAATGGGTCTGGCAGTATTAACTTTCCTAGCAGTATTAGTTGTTGCTGCTTGACTAGAGAGATTTTGTCTAGCAGTATTAACTGGAAATATGCCAGTTTTAGTTAGTACTGTTTTTGGAACAAATTTGTTTTGTTGATTCAATCTTTGCACATTTTTCCACACTGGTCTATTCTCCCCGTGACCAGTATCCTTACCTTTCTTTTGTTCAATTCACTGTTTGCCATTCTTTCTCATGAAAATACAATCCTCTAGTAAGATGACTAAAACTGCCACATACACAACAGCCTTTTTTAGTAAACTTGTATCCCAAACCCAACCTTTTGGACATTAAACCATTCCAGTCTCTCTTGTCCGCTTTAGGACTTGGACTATATGTGTTTTGTTCTTAACATTTTTCTTTTTTTTTTTTTTTTTTATCCCAAGAGTTATCACATGCTTAACAGTATTTAACAAAAGCAAAACTAGGTTTCCCTGTTCATTGAAGGTTGAATCACATATTCATCATCACTGTCTAACTCATATTCCTCAATGATAGGAGCATCAGACCAAACTTTAGGTTGACTAACAACTTTGGGTTCAACTACAACTGGTTCAGGCACAGATTCAAGTGTTTCTACACTAGAATTGGACTCACAAGAGTCAAAATTACTGGTTTGAGTGTCAGATTCACTAGTTTTAGACTGTTTTGGACCATATGTGAACATAGAATCATCTACTTCTCTATCAGGTCCTGGAGTCATGTAATTTCCTGTCATTAGAGGGGGAACTGCATGCATGCCTTCAACATTTGCAAATCTATCATGCACAGGACTATCTTCTACATCACTTGACCTACTGTCAAATACACTTTGAAAAACTTCATTTTCGTAACTTAAGACACCTCCATGTACTTGATCTCCATACCCAAGCCCAGATTTGTCCTTAGCACTCATCTGACTATTTAACAGTTTACTAAGATTTTTAGAAGAACTTTGAGAAAATTTCTCAATTTGGTTTTTTAATTCTTCTTTCTTTTATCAGCTTCTGATAATAGTTTTTTATGATATGTTAGCACGATCAGTTTATATCATCTAAATCAATTTTCATAAATCTAATCTTTTCCTCATACCAAAGTTGATTTTTTTGATGAGCAACTAATTGAGCCTCTACCTTTTCTAAAGCTTGAGTATAGGCTTGAATTTCTATACTAGCATCACCAAGTTATTCCCTTTGTTTATCATATAATTTTTTAAGTTTAGCATATGTTTCCACACATTCTTTTGAACAAGATGTTACCTTAGTGTCAGAGCCTGAATTGATGTAAGCCATCAAAGCAAAGTTCTCTTATTCATTCTCTGCATGACCACTCCAATCAACTCCTTCTCCATCAAGAGTTACCAAAGCTTTAGGTTCCTCCTATTTTCTAGGTCTCCTCCCATTGTCTTTTGCTCTATATCCAGTGTTCCCTGCATCTCTTCTTCTGCTTTCTTGATTTCCTTTTGATCTGCACTCTCTAGCAAAGTGCTTGTTTTGTGGCAAATTGAATCACTCAACCTTGGTCTTGTCAAAGCCAACTGGTTCCTTGGCATTAAACTGCAGCCTTCTACCTGTCTTCTTGTAAAACTTCTTCAATCTTATTGAAATCATGGCTACTTGCCATTTCAAGTCCATCTCTTCTAAATCAAACTCATCAAGCTGCTCCAGATCTTCATGATCCAATTGTGGACCACTGGATTGATTAGCAAAGAAAGAGTACATGAGTTCATCAGTGTATGATGAAGAGTTTTCCCTTTGTGAGTTGTAGCCAGAAGAAGTAGAAACACCATAAGCAGTACTAACATCATTAGTACTGCTAGTGCTTTCAGAAGAAACAAAGGCGACATTCTGTGCACTAGAAGATGATCCAGTAGAGCCTTTAACATCAGACTCAAAGACTCTAAGATTGTTATAGAGATCATCAAAACTAAGACTGTCCACTCCTGGTTTGGTCCTCATGACTAAGGATACTTGGGACCAGGAAGAAGGTAAGACCTAAGGAACTTCTGATTGGCATCTTCAGTGGAGACACCTGCACCATGAATATCAAGTTGACTCAGAAGACTCTGAAACCTATCATAACCTTTGTGTAGTCCTTCTGAGTTGGATACAGAAAACCCTTCAAACTGGTGCTTTAAATGTAATTTGTATCTTTCTTAGTGATTCATCATTTCCACCAAAACAGGATGTGATAGCATCCCACATCTCGATAGAGCATCAAGTCATATGTGAAATTTTGCTAGAAATCTCCTGGTAAAGCCATAAGCAAGGTGGTCCTTGCCTTTCTTTCTCTTTCTCTAGCTAAAATTTCTTTAGCATTTTTAGGAGGCAGTACCTTTATTACTCCATTTGATATCTGTTGAGACACTCATGACCATTTTCCTTTGTATGACTTCCCATATAGATAGTTCTTGAAGTATGGCTCAGTAATGTTCCATTTCATTGGCCAAATGTCATACTCACCTTTCCTTTAGAATAGGGAGTTAATGGTTGATACAGTGGTGGGGCTGTGTTGTGTTGGTGTTTTGAGGTGGTGGTGGAGGTGGTGGATTTTTCATCATCTGATCAGTCATGAATAGATCATAAAGGTAAAGGTTTATAACTGATGTGTTTTGGTTCTTCTTACTCAGAGTTTCTCTACAAGCTCTGATACCACTTTTAGATCCCAGACTTAATAGATCTTTTTAGCTTGTTAAGGGTGGTAGCCAATCTGGATAGATCCAAACTAACTACAAGAGAAACAATGACTATGAACAATATAAGCTATGCGGAAACTAACTTATATTGCTAAGAAGAACAATGAATAAAACAGAACTTTGATTACTATTAATCTGCTAGGTTACAGATTACTAACTATTAATATTTGTGAAACTTGTATATCTAACTAGTGCCGTAGGGTTCCTTTTATACACCAAGAAAACAATAATGAGCTTACAAAACGCGTTAAGTGATCATGCATATCTATCCCTAATATATCTCATGCATATCACTTAAGCAATACTAATCATTCTATACTAACAGTACTAATACAAAGCTAGCAGTACTAAGTGACTATCTTTTAGTACTCGCAGTACTAACTGTAACCAGCAGTACTAATACTACAATTGGCAGTACTAATGACTTAGTTTATATTCTTCAATCTTCAATAGCAGCACTAAGTCCTTCCAGCAGTATAAACTTGTAGAAGCCCTTTAATTCCTAACAATTAGTAAAAACATATATCTACCAACTACGGGAGAGATGAGTAAAGGACAATTATTAATTTCATTAAAATACATAATTAATTAGCATTAGTGATCTTTTATGTCGATCGTAGGACAAGTTGCTCAACTTTTTGACTGGATACCTCAAAGAACGATTGTCTTTGTTTCTATCTGACATGGTACTATTCCTAATATGGTTACTAATTTTTTTGCTGTTTTAGCGTTTTGCTAATGCTGGTTGCTGTGATGCAGTGGATTGCGTCAGCGAGTTGTTATGGGTTGCTGATGCTGATGTGGCTGATTTTGATTGGTATTTTCACAGCGATCCACACCCTCATCCGCTATAATTATACTAAATAATGAATTCGACACTATATGACCACGTGTTTGGATTTGCTTATATTCAGATAATCAGTACATCAAAAAAGTATCAGATGGCGTATTCCTTTTATATAAATTATACATTGTTTAAATTTTATTATGATGCTGTTTTTATAGTTTTTTTAGATTAAGGGGGTAGATCTACAGTTCGTCTTTCATGCAATATTTGCATAGGTATAAAAAAGCCCTTTTAGACGAGAATTTAATATTTTTGAACAAATTGAGATTCCACTTTGACTTTTATTCCACTTATCTTTAGTGCATTAAAATTTAAAAGGTTTGTTTCATATATATTTTTAAAAATTGTATATTAGGCGTCCATCTATCCTGGATTATATATGTCTCAGTGTGCATTAAAAAAAGTAAATAGTAATACGCTTCTGACTTTGGGTGGAAGATATATTAGCTTCTGAACATGAGGAGCCTTTATCTGTTCCTATAGAGGCATTAAAGAGCTTAACAATTAGCTTCCAAAGATTTTTAGAAGATGTAAACCAAGAATCAACAATTTTTTGTAAAGCATCTTTGTCCTTGACAGCTTTGATTCCTATTCTTCTATACTTTTTCAACTTTTCATCTTTTTCAAAAATTTGATTAGCTTGAAAATTTAATTTTTCAGTTAAGGAAGATTGCTGTTTGTGGGAGGCTCTAAGCTGAGATTCTAATTTCTTAACAACTAGCTTATGGGCAGTTAAGGCAGCTTCCTGGTCACCAAATTCAGATTGCAGTTCATCATACTTAGCTTGAAGTGCATTATATGAATCTAAACACAATTTAGAGCACATGGATACCTCATTATTCACAGTGAAAGCCATTAGAGCATGATTGAGTTCCTCATCTGCAGTCTGCTCTACCCAATTGATCTAACCTTCATCAATGGTCATCAAGGCTTCCTTTTCAGTCCGCACTGGCTTGAAATCCTGACCTCTACCTGCTTCCTGCCTGCTACCTTCCTTTGAACCTTTAAACTTGCACTCCCTGGCAAGGTATAGGGATATGGTCATTGATAGGGTCATCATTGACTGAATGGTCAGATACAACTCCTAGCTCCCCATCACTGTCATTAGATGGACAGGTTGAGTAAACAGTGGAACTAGCATCAGACACAGTAGGACTAGGAGATTGAGGTTGAGGTTCGACTTTTCTCTTATCAAATGCCACATGCATTTTCCATCCACTATTGGCCGTCTGCCTGCCTTCTTGTAGAACTTCTTAATCTTTATAGCAGTCATAGCAATCTGCCAATTTATATCCATTTCTTCCAGATCCAAATCATCAATTTGATCTAGGTCTTCATGTATCAAATCCACATCATCAGCATTTGTGGCTAGAAAAGAATGGATAACTTCATCAGCAAGACCAGGAGTAGCAGTTGTTGTTGCTTTGGAAGAGGAAGTGGTATAAGAACTATAACTTCCTGAGCTGTGGCTTGGCTTATGCTTGCTTGAAGAGGCTTTGGCTTGTGATAGAAAAGCCACATTATCAGATGTAAGGGAAGAAGATGATGTCTTTTGGATGTCTTGTTCAAAGACACTCAGATTATTGTATAAATCATCTATTGACAGTGTGTCAATATTCTTCTTCGTTCTCATTGTCATGGCTAGACTGTCCCACGCAGGAGGAAGGGACCTCAAAAACTTGTGATTTGCGTCTTCATCTGACACACCAGCACCAAGGGCATCCAACTGTGATAGGAGTTTTTGGAACCTATCATACCCTTTCTCTAAGCTTTCCTTAGACGAGATAGTAAATGCCTCAAACTGTTGTTTCAAAACAGCTTTTTGCATTTTCTTCGAGTTCGCATTACCACCAAACCGTGTCTTGATGGCTGCCCAGATCTCTTTGGCATCATCCATGCCATGAAAACGTCTGAGATGATCTTTTGGAACAGCCATTAGCAGTAGTGTTCTAGCTTTCCTTTCTTTCTCATCAGCAAACTGTTCTTCCTGTGTGGCTGGAGGAAGAACCCTGTATACACCATCCTTACCTTTGGTGACTCGCTTCTTTGAGTTCCCATTCTGAATCACTTTCCAGACCTCATTATCTATATACTCAAGATAATGTTCCATCTCCATCGCCCACGTATCATAATCATCTTTTTGGAGGACGGGCAGTTTAATGTTTGAAAGTGTATTTGTGGTGATTATTTGTGGTGGTTTAGCAGGAGCATCTCCTTTGTTGGTTGCTGGTACAGATCCATCCAAAGATGCATCATCATGAAGAGAAAGTTCCTCATCATCATGAAGAGAAAAATTATCGTTTGCAGACATGATTATTTGATTTGGTGGAATAAAAGGTTTTGATCTATGTTCAATCTTGTGCAAAGTCCCTTTAGTGGCTCTGATACCACTTGTAGGTCCTTATAAACAGGATCTGAATGAGCCTTGAATGACTTATAGTCCTTTGAATAAATCCAAAGATACTATAAGAGACAATGACTGTGAATATAAATATTGACGCGGAATATCAATACTTATACCAAGACGAACACAAGAACAAATACTAAAATTGCTATTACTATTACTATTTGATTGTGAATACTCAATCAACTGATATGTTTACAATACTATTCTATGTTCCTTTTATAAGCTTAAGGAACCCTAAACGCGTTTAAGAGATAATACTTATCTCTTCCTAAATCAACGCTTAATTGATAACTATTACTAATATTACAACAGACTTAACTGTCTGACCAAGCAGTATCAACTTTAATACTGCCAGACTTAAGTTAATGCTGGCAGACTTAACTTGCTCTACCAGACTTAACTTCTATACTAACAGTACTAACTATTCAACTATCAGTACTAACTATAACTAACAGACTTAACTTTAATACTAACAGTATTAAGTCTGTTTACAATATTTTTTTAACAATCCTCCCCTAACTTGATCTTCATTCATGAACTTCAAGTTTCTTCGTACTTTGGCTTCACTTTGGCGTTAGAGGATTGTCTTGAACTTCTGTCTTCAAAAATAATACGACTTTAAGTCTTCAAATCTTGACAGTAACTAGTCTTCATAGCACTCCAATCTTGACTGCAACAAAATATAGTTTTTGGCAAACTACCAGCCATAAACGGATTTGTTGTGTCTTTACCATGAGCCGTTTGCTATGGACTAGCCAATGTTTAGGTTTGTAAGACCATGATACATTGATAACCATATGATTTTGAGCAAATCATCAGCTATAAACGGATTTGATAACTCTTTACCAGCTATCCGTTTGCTCTGGAGTAGTCATGCTTCAGTATGAATACTATGGTGCATTGAATACCATACAATTTTTGGTAAATTGTCAACCATGAACGGATTTGAGAGGTCTTTACCAAGTAGCCATTTGCTCTTGGACTAGTTAGTTCTTATGTCTGTTATACATGGTGAACCAAAGACCATTTGTTGTGTGGTGGTTAGCCAACACTCAAACCCTTTCTGCCTCTTCATGATCAGATTTGGCTAAGTCATCATCATTAGAATCTTCAAATTCTTCCAGCTACTATTTTACAAATTTGATCAGCTCCAAAGCCATAGTGCTTTCTTCTTCAGTTTCAAACTTCAAATCTAACAGTTGTGAAAGCACTTCCTTGGTCAGAGGGTATCTGTTTTCTACAAGCATATGAATGACTAGTCCATTACTTGTCATTATAGTATGTACCCCTGAGGAACTATGTAATTTCCAGCTAATAATCTTCCAGTGGAAAGACAGATCAAAGCAGTGGCAATGTTGCTACCAAACTGATCCCATCCTCCACTTTTGGAGCTTATACAATAAAGAATGTGATGGATTAAAAATCTCCAGTGGGGTGTAAAATGACTTTTCCAAAATGTAAACGTTCTGTCATTTACATACCCAATATTTTGTAATCCTGTAAAAATCTCTTCATTTTGCAACATGTTAATCCCTGAACCATCTGCTAATTGGAGTTGCCTCCTAACAGACTCGTTATCCCAAAAGCTTAATCCATTTCACAACATAAGCTATACCAATAAGCAAAAATAAAGATAGAAAAGAGATAAGGAA
>BQNB010085795.1:6021-28368 GCA_026074375.1 Tanacetum coccineum
CAAAAGCTAGTCGATGAAAAATTACTTTAAATATATAACGTAATTGTTTTATAATGCGTCGATCTTTGGTTAATAACGATAAATGTGTTTGGTTTTAATAAAATCGAGTTTTATAATATTTATATAATTTATATAAAAATATTATATTTTATATTTTTAAGAATGCAAAAATTGGCAATATATACCCATGATTTATATATTTTTACAAAGTTAGTCCTTTATATAATAAGTATATATATATTAAACCTTTATCTTTGAAACTTGGAAAAAACAGCCCTTGGAGTTATAACTTTAATATAATTATAGAAATGGCCTTGTAGTTATTAATTTCCAAAAGTTACAATATATACCCCTTGCATGGATTCGATTTACAAAACAAGTCTAAAATGCCATGCAAGCTTATTTTAGGATTCCAAAAGAGATTTGCAGCTTAGAATAAGCTAAAATAAGAAGTTCTAACATAACAAAAATTTAGAAAAACGATTCGTTAGCTAGATATATCAAAAATAGGTCGTTTTAGGGTTTTAGCAAAAACGCATGGGTTTTATGATTCAAGGGTCAAACAAGGGTTCATATGGTATCTAATAGACCTTATGATAGTTCTAAAACAATAACATGCTTGATCTAACATGTAGAAAACTTACAAATTCGAAAATGGGTTAAAATGGGTTGTTTCGGTTTTGTACGCCTAGAAATGGGTTCAAAGCTTCGTTCTTCTTGGTTCTTGGCTTCTAGGGGATTGATATCTTCCTTATGCTACTGCTAGTGTAAGTATTGATCAAGGTTTTAAGGTAGAAATAAGTGTGGTGAATGATTTTTGAAGTGGTGTTAGCCTTTGAAAAGACTTGGTGCCCAAGTTTTGGTGTTTGATTAGTGTCCTAGCTAGTTGAGGTGACTAAAGGAGGCTATATGGTGATTCTTATAAGCTATGAAGATAGCTATGAATGGTGGAGGATGGTGAGAGGTCACGGCTAACCAAGGGGGGATAAACCACTTTGGTGCCCAAGTTAGTGATGTTGTGATGATGGTGGTATGAGGGATGTGCTAGGGTGGTTGCTTAGTGAGGTCATGGTGATGCAAGGGAGGTACTTAAGGTGCTTGTTTAAGGTTTAGGGGCGTTTGGTTTGTAGTTTTAGGTTTTAAGGAATTTCGTGTAGATTAGGTTAGGATTAGGGTTTAGATTAGTGTTTAGGGTTATATGTATGTATAATTTTAAAGAATCTGGCATACAACGGTTTTTTGGGTGGTACAGAATGATGAAAGGAGGAAATGAAGGGCTTGTTTTGACAAGAGACTTGGATGAAATCTTGGTCCCGTTAAGACAAAGATATTCAAAATCGTTATCGCTTCCAAACAACAAGAGAACTCTTGCTGCAAGAAGTAATCTTCCCAGTACAACTTTAAAAAGAATCTCGCTTCTGGATTGGTAAATGATGTTATGCAGGCAATGCCACATATCAACAGGAAATCACGTTCTAATTCCTTCTCTAAGTCATCAATGTCTTCACAAAATTCGTTGGATTACAAACATGCTGGAATTGATGTTGTGGTGCATCGAGTTCAAATTAAATGTTTGATGATGGAGTTGATGAAGATGAAGGGGTGGTGAATAGTAGGTCAATGGTGAACCAGTGCTTCTGTTTTGGTGCACCAAGGCAGCCCACCGATGGCTTAAGTGCAAGTCAGCAGGAGCAAGACATTTATGATCGTTATGTTCTATCGAAAAACTAATTACTTGGTAGGCGAGTTGGTTATATAGCTTTGCAGCCATGATTTTTTGCTTGTTTAACTAAAAATCTCATGTTAATTGTGGAAATGTCTGAGTTTGAAGGTGGCCAACGGTGGTGGGAGTGGAGAGAGAAAAAAAATGAAAAAAATAGATTTGTTACATAAATGGTCCCTGTGATTTACTTTAACACTAGCAGGGTACCCGCGTAATGCGGCGGCGAGTACCATGTGACTATATTTTACGGTGAGCAAATGTTATCCGGTTAAGATTAAAATAACTTTAGGCAATAACAATGCAAAAAATTTCATATCAACTATTATTTAAACTCACGACCATCAACACCACCACCAGCACCACCACCACAAACCGAAATATTTGACACAACCATCATATGAATATGCGAATCTAACTGGTTTGATTATTTGGTGGTTTCAATCGGTTGTCTTTAGGTGTTTTGATGTTGTTTAAGTGGTTGGGTGGTGTTGCTAAAATCGAATCTTGATAACACCGGTGCTAAATCATTTGGCGTTTTGTTTGTGTTTATAAAATTGACTTGTTTTGAGTTGATGGTTTCGTTGGTAAACTGTTGTCCTTTTACTGGTGCTTTTATTTTTTGAATCTTGATTAGTGGTGATGATGGTTGTTGTACCGGCGTCGAGGGGTTTTTAGAGTGTGTGAAAGCATATTTCTAGAGAGAGTGAAGATGGGTTTTTTTAGTTTTGTGAAAGTGGTTTAATTGAGCTTATATATGAATATTAAAAGGATGTTACAAGTTTATAGAATTGAAGACGACATTTAATTTTCAGGATTGTCGTTACAAGTTTATAGAATTCAAGTCATTTAATTACCAGACTGTTACAAAGATTATCTGACTCAATTTTGACTGTTATAAATATTGAATTAATTAGCATTATTACATATTTTTTTCAGTCAAATTGTAATGTTTTAGTGCATTGACTAATGGCTTGCTACTTTCTTATTAAAGAAATATTTTTGTTCTTAATTTTTTTAAAACTTCTATATTTAAAATGTCCTAAATGCATTATATAGTAGTATAGATATAGATAAAAAAATTCAAGGTATTATTAGTCATTTCGTGTGGTTAAAAGGCTGGTCAACCCATTTTGGTCAACCACAGGGACGACCAATGTAATTATCGAGGCAATATGACGGGACATGCAATTTGGGCATAACCACAAGGATGATCTTTGTAATTAACAAAAAAACCCCACTTTTCATCTTTTTTTTAAATAAAATATCTCACAAACCGTTAATCGTTACGTAAAATGAACCATACCATCGCGACGAGAATTAAATCATATTTCTATAGACGGGCACTTCTATATACTTTTGACGAACTTTTTCTTCAATTTTTTCTTCAGTTACGTCTGAAAAAATCATCATATGTGATTTGTGATACAAATCACAAGTGATTTGTGATAAAAAAAAATCACAAGTGATTTTTCTAGACGTAACTGAAAAAAAATAAAAAAAATTTAGTCGAAAGTATATCGAAGTGCACGTCTACTGAAAGATAAAAATACTCGTCGTCATGTTGTATTTTTTGTCACTTAATGATTTACTGTTTACAAGATATTTTACTTTAAAAAAGAGAAAAAACAAATTTTTTTATTTTGATGAAAAAAATAAATAACTAAAATTGATTCGTAACTCACATGACCATATATTTGCATTAATCCCAACCCACGTATAATTAGCCAAAATTCACCGGAAGATATACTCCAAATTTAATCCATATCATATCATGATATCAATATAAAACCAAGCAAAATAAATATAATTTATTAGTATTTTATTATTATTATAATTATATCGACCTCACAAATTTCTTAGCAAGAAAGGTTATCTAACCACATTGGGACCCACAAAACAAAAGCCCAGACTTTAAATACACAAACACAAACAAATCCTTTTATATTCTCCTTACAAACACTTTCATTCCCAAACACACACAAAAATATAATCGTCACATATTTTTTAGGGTTTGAATTTGTCAAAAAGAATTGCGTAATCAAAGGTTGGAATCAATCTCACTTTTTTATAATATTATTCGCAAATTTTGCATTTTTAATGATCATGATGATGCTCTGTTTTTAGGGTTTGCAATTTTTATACAAGAAAACGTAACTTTTTTCTTGTAATTGTGGTTATTGTTATTTTTCTTGCATGGTTGAATGACGATTAAGGTTTTTTTTATTAGTGATTATGGAAGTATGATTTTGGTAAATAGTACAGTATATGTTAGTGTAAGGGGTCTTGTCATATAATAATCTGCTGATTTTTAATAGTTTTTATTTTATAGTTTTTGTGTGTAATTTTGTTTATTATAATATGTTATGTATGATATATGATCTAGGTTTTTGTTTGTGTGTAAATAGGTAGAAAAGTACGATTGTTGTGTATTAGTAGGTGTAAATGTGAAGTGGGTTGTTGAAGAATTAGCTGAATAGTTAGTCAATTTTGATTATGATTATCTTGCGTTAGAGTACTCCGTACCCTGAGCCATAGGGCGCATTATAGCCAGGGACGGAACCAGGACACAATTGGACCAGGTGCATTTACGAAAATTTATACGAAACGAGGAACACAAATTTTTGAGACCAGGTGCACTTAGGAAAAATTTAACACTACGCCGCAAAATTTAGCAATATTTAACACTAAGCCGCAAAATTCCATGGGGGTCCCGGGACCCCCCGGGACACCCCCTGGTTCCGTCCCTGATTATAGCCCTATATAGTGACCGACCATACCAGAGGGCAAGGCGCCAAATTTACCAGCCAAGCCATAGGTTTTTTTTGTTGTGTTTTATTGGGTTAAGTGTGGGGCCGAGAGTATCCTATATGAGTGAGGGTGTTTTTGGCTTAAGTTAAGCTGAGGTGACTCACTTTTTGCTATAACAGTGTCGGATAACTCACTCGTACATAGTGCTCTTAGTAAACTGTAAACATACAGTTCAATTGTCTATAGTGGTTAGTATTAGTATGTGTTTTGCTTGATCAGTTGATGTTTAAGTTTTTTGCTTGTGTTAATAAATGTGAAAGTAGGATTTTGAATGTTTGTAGGTGTCAGTGTGATGTTTTTGTTGTACATGGGGCTAATATTAATGATTTGGGTATATTTTAGTTATTCTATTGTGTTATTTTGTAATGTTTTACTCTGATTCAATGAAACTATGTATAAACGTATGATATTGTGTGATAGTCTGGGTTTTGTTATGTATTAAGCTGATCATATGATTTTGTTAATTTTGATTGTTATGTGATGTGATTATTTTATTAATAAGTCAGGCATTCAGTTGTTTATAGCTGTGTATTTTTGTGTGTGCAGGATTAGTTGATATTGAACGATGGGATTTAGTTCAGTGTACAAGGTGTTACAGGATGTTTTCCCTCAGGTATGGTTCTTCATGTTTTAAGTGACTTCATTAGTATTTTGCCTTGTGTTACTTATGGGCGCGGTTATTGGTGTTTTCGTATCGGTAAATCTTATGTGTGATGTGAATGGCGTACATAGATTCTATACATCTTAATAAATTTAGTGTGACCGGCAGATACATCTTAATAAATTAAGTGTGACTGGCAGATACACATTTACTGTTAATTCCGTATATCTTGGAGAAAATGGTTGCATCATTTGCTAGATTTCATGATGCTTGAACTTACTTTTATGTATGACTATTTGATTATTGTAGCCGATGACTAATGTTGGAGAAAGTTACTTACATACCCTTGTTGAATTTTTATCGTAGCTTAAATAATTTAAATTTCCCAAGCACAATCCCGTTCACCATGTTGTTTGATCACTTCTAGAAGAATATTGAATACCACTTAATAGGTACCCATTATGAATATTGTCTGATCAATTGTATGCAACATACTACTTTTATATCAGGTGGATTCTCGTTTACTGAGAGCTTATGCTATTGAACACGCAAAGGATGTCGATGTAGCTGTGGAAGCTGTTCTTGCTGAGATCATTCCGACTCTCCCTGCAGAACCGGCTAAAGTTTCTTCTCCCAAAAACAGCGAGAGTACACTCAAAATATCTGAAGGTAATTGGTTTTCTTTAGCATATACTTCTAAACATGTTTATTGTTCGTATTTTTTTTTTTTTTTGCCTTTGTAGCGTTATGATTTGTAATTGTGTATAACTAATGTCTTTGGTCTGTATTTCTTAATTTAGTGGCTGTAGATGGTGGCAAAACTGGTCAGGCCCAGACATATATGGATTTTGTAGGTGGGAGTTCATATCCTGCCTTTGATCAATCAACTAAAGCTGATCGGTTGGCTGTTGATGAAAGAGCTCGTGATTTTCCAGGTATTATATTCTTTTCAGACGTTATCTCTGTTTTAGCTTGTGTTCTATTGGAATTTGGATCTGCATGATTTCAGAGTATAACTTGGCATATCAAATTTTCAGAATTCTCATATGAGATTAATCGTCTCAAACTTAGAGAGCCTGAAGTTTCAGTACCGCTTGTCACATATCCTTCTCTTGATGCGGATAATGAAAGTGATGATGAGCTGATTGTTTTGAAGAAACGTGTAGTTAACTGTAGTAATAATCCTGATAGTGCCACATCTGTTTTAGTCAGTGAAATTAATCCTAATGATAACCATGATCAAGGCTTTGTCAAATTTGGAGGTGAAAATGTTGTATCATTTGGCGAGCCTTTAGTTAGTTTGGCTGAAGTTTCTGGCTCTAGTCAAATCGAAGATACGGTTCAGTTGGATGAAGCTGCACCTGCAGCCAAAGATGATAGTTACATACATCTGGATGTTGATACTTTAAGTGGTCCAGAGTACACTCAGTCTGCTTTTACTCAGGAATCGAATATTAATTCTTCAAAGCCCGCATCTGAAAAAGATGCTTTTGCAGAATCTTTCGAACAAGAGGATGGGTCTACCATATCTTCCGTGCTAACTGAGTCAAATCAAGATTGTAGCACTGAACTTCTTGAGCAAATTATTGAAGAGGCTAAGAATAACAAGGTATGTTTTACCTGTCTATATCATCATGCAGCTTTTATAGCTTCAAGAGTTCAATTTATCAAACGAGATATTTTTGCGCCCAGATATATCTTTTGCATGTTTGATTCCTTACTTGGTTTTTTGAAAAAAAATTATCGGTTTTCATAGGAAATCAAGTCTTTATTTCATGATCATTTGTTTTTGGAAACTAATCTTTTTAGTATATGTAATTGGCAGTTGTTTGTGTTCATATTTGTTTTTTCTAGTCTTTTAGGTTAGGCTTTTCAGACATTTGTAGCTTGTATTGACTCCTGATTTGTAATATATTGCAGCAAACTCTTGTGTTAGCGATGAATTCGGTTGTTGACCTTATGAAAGAAGTGGAAGTAAAAGAGAGAGCTGCTGAAGAAGTAAAAGAGAAAGCTGCTGAAGGTTGCTCAGATATTCTGTCAAAGGTGGACGAGCTGAAACAGACACTTATTCGGGCAAAGGAAGCTAATGATATGGTAGTTTACTTTTTTATTTTGCAATTTGATCTTCTAATTGTTAGTGTATATGCTAAATTTTTTGGTATTTTTGCAGCATGCTGGAGAAGTGTGTGCAGAGAAGGCAATATTAGCGACCGAGTTGAAGGAGCTTCAGCTTCGCTTGTTTACTATGTCAGATGAGAGAAACAGATCGCTTGCAATTCTTGATGAGGTATTAGTTTAAATAAATTGGTTGGTACTATAGAGGCTTCATATTCAATCCATTTACTTATGAATGGGTTGATTTGGGTTATGTTCAGTCAAAAAGTTCTGTATTGTCAAAATCGTGTAATGTTATATGTAACATGTATGCCGTGCTACATTTATAAATACTATAAATTTCTGGACAAAAAGTGATGTACTTTAATACTTTCAAATATCAAACGTTAATAATTTTTTTAACCACTTTGAACCTTTATTTTTGTTAAGGTTCAAAATGGGATGATTCAAGTTATGTCGTATAAACCAGTTCCAAAGCTTGATAAAATAAGTTGCGTGCTTTGAATCTTAGAAGTATAAAACTATAACAATGCGTAAAGCTGCATATAAGAACGAGTTCATAGTTTTAATGGTTTTTATGTGTATATCTTATTAGAAGTATAAAACATACATCTGTCATATGATGCTTAACTCGTCAAGTTTTTCTTGTTTAGATGCGTCAAGCTTTAGAGATAAGATTGGCCTCAGCTATGAATATAATTAATCAAGCAGAGGAAGAAAAGCTTGAAAAAGAAAAATCTGCTAGAGAAGCACTGTTGTTCCAGGAGAACCAAATGGAAAAAGTTGTTGAAGAGTCAAAGAAACTGAAGCTCGAAGCTGAGGAGAATTCTAAGGTTAGTTGACTTTAGGCCTCTATTATGCTCAAAACCATTAAAAATAGCAATTTTATTTTGACATTTTTCATTTTGTGTTCCAGTTTCAAGAATTTCTCATGGATCGTGGCCGTGCAATTGATATTTTACAGTAAGCCTTTTTTTTTGTCTTTTTGAGTTAATTTTATTGGTGTTATGGGGTTCGATCTGGAATGTATTTTGTGGTAAAAAATTTCTTCTTGGTAGGGTTATATAATTATTTAACGACTTTTAGCAAATGTTTAGCCAGAGGTTTTTTTGCATACAAATTTACACTTTGGACAACTTTCGACTGTCTACTGCTTTACAAGTGATTTTAAATTTACCTCTGACTCTCAACTCTAGAGATGAAACATAAACCTTCAACTCATTTATAAGTAACTATTTGCTATCTATATGATTTTGCAGAGGAGAGATATCTGTCAAATGTCAAGATGTCTTGCTGCTGAAAGAGAAGTTTGACAAGAGGATCCCTCTCTCCCGCTCATTATCTTCAAGCCAAACATCATCAATATTAGCCTTATCAGGTTCTTTCAGAAGTACTACTATTGCGCCTCTTGAGCACGAGTCAGAAACTTATGAATCTCCGAAGAAGAGTGCAGAATTGAATGATTCTTATGGATTTCTTGATAGGAGTTCAAGGTCGGAAGCGGCAGAATCACCCAAGTCTCCAATAGAAGCCGTATACCCCTCTTACAGTTATGCATATGGAGGAGAAAACCTGGTTGATGGTCGCAAGGCGCGCATAGTGGATGATGGATGGGAGCTGTTCGAAAATGATGACTATCTTGGTAAATAATATATTAGGTCTTTTGATTATAGAGGGGATGTTTTTTGTCGGTTCATCAAAACTTTACCATGAAACGGTGTCCTATTAACGTTATAATATGTTTTTTCCACCTTTTTGTTTATAAATTGCTATGGAGAATGAAGGGTTACGGTATCTTGTTTCTTGACGATATGTTTATCTATGCTTTGTGCGTTTCCTCTTTACCTATTCTATTGCTTACTTTGTTGGCTTGGAGACATGGCTATTCATGAAGTTATGATGAGAATATTGCTGCTTGTATCATGCAACGGCCTATTTACTTATGAATGGGTGAATGCGGGTCATGTATTATCTTCAAGCGGCTAGACATAACATGGCTATCAGGACATCAGTAAAATTTGACTTCTAGAAAATTTTAGTTGGAACTAATCAAGTTGCATAGTTATTTACACAGATGTGAATCAAGGCTCACAGCAGACTCTAATGCAGCATTTTCAGCTCCAAGTTTAACACATCCTTGATCATGGCTATCATAAATACTATTTAGAGTATTAGTATTATGATACGTTCCATTCTGTTATGCTTCAGTGACACGTGAGGGACACGCGCTTGGTTTAAATCCGGGCACGTGAGGTGCACGTGTTTTGCCACTTTAGCTTAATAACAGAATCTCCCGCCTAAACTTCTTTTAAATAGTAGTTAGCATCTCATTTTAGTTTTATCATTCAGAAATTGTAATCTCCACTTTCCTCTCAATTCCCAATCATTGTAAACATTGTAAACGTTCAGTTACAATTCAGTTACAACAGAATTAATAACAAACCACCATTTCGATCTTGATTCTTGGCGATAGATCCTAACTGGTTTGAGTAACTTCGAGTAATCCTAGTTACTACCTATCAATTGGTATCAGAGCTGCCTTCCTGGCAACTCCGTTATCGTTCTATCAAAATTTTGTTAAGTTTGTTACGTTTCCGGTAACACAGTTAGTTTTCCGGCGAGTTTCTTCATTTTCCGGCGAAAAATTGTGGAAGAATCAGTCAGCTACATTGGTAGTCTGATCAAAATTGTATGTTAATTGGCCAAGAACGGGTAGAAGTTGTTAGTTGTTATTCGACTGAAGGGTAGAGGATAATCACTAGCAACAAACACAATAATCAACAAATAACATACAATTAACAGAGTTCATGGCACCATCTACAAGAATCACTTCAACAAGTAATACCAATACTGATGAAGGAATTACAAGAGAATATTTGGATGCTCAATTAGCTGAAATGAGGAATTTGATTACTACATTGGGTCTCCAACAGAATCAAGTGCTGAATAATGGAAATGGCAGACAAGCTAACCAATTCAGTAGATTGGCAAAAGTGGAATTTCCCAAGTTTCAGGGTGATGATGTCAGAGGATGGGCATTTAAGTGTGACCAGTTTTTTCTCATTGATAACACACCTGCTGAGGAGAAGGTAAAAATTGTTTCAGTTCATTTGAGTGATAAAGCTTTACTTTGGCATAGACAATTTATTAGCAATAATGGGGATAATGTGGGTTGGGAAGTGTATAAGGCTGCTATCATTCAAAGATTTGGATCAGTTTTTGAGGACCCCATGGCTGCTTTAAAAAATGCTAAGTATGAGAAAAATGCCAAAGAGTACCAAGATGTCTTTGATACATTGTTATGTAGGGTCACTATTAGTCAAGAACATGCAATCAGCTTGTATTTGGGGGGATTACCAACTGAACTTGAAATGAGTGTTAGGATGTTTAAGCCTGCAACACTTGCAGATGCTTATTCCTTGACTAACCTACAAGAGGCTATTCTTGAAGCTGTTAAGAAGAAGAATAAGCCAATGGTGACTTCTAATGTGAGTAGGTTTGGGAATGGGAGTTATTATGGGAACAATAATAAGCCAGCATTGTTGCCCTTACCTGCTCCAAACAATCCTGTTAGGAGTAAACCAAACACCCCTGTAACTGCACCTATGAGAAAGCAGTTGACCCAAAAAGAGTATCAAGACAAAAGAGCACAGAATTTGTGTTTCTACTGTGATCAAAAATATACACCAGGCCATAAATGTAGTGGACAGTTATTTTCTTTGGTGGTCCTGGCTGATGGAGAAGAGGAAGGGTTGGATTGGGAAGATCATGAGGATTTGATGGGGGTAGAAGAACTTCCACAGATTTCCTTGAATGCTTTGAATGGTGCAAGTAATTTTCAAACAATGAGGGTGACTGGAAAAATAGGCAATCATGAGTTACACATTTTGGTGGATTGTGGTTCAACTCATAATTTTTTGGATTTGGAAGTATCTAGAAAGCTAGGATGCCAGCTTAAACCTACTTGTCCTATGGCTGTTACAGTTGGTGGTGGAAGACATTTGCTTAGTAACAGTAAGTGTAAGGATTTTGAATGGCAGCTACAAGGAGAAACATTTGTGGCTGATATGATGGTTCTGCCTTTGGGTGGTTGTGAGATGGTATTGGGAATACAGTGGTTATCCACTTTGGGAGATATCAAATGTAACTTCAAGCAATTGAAAATGGAATTCATCTACAATAAAAGAAGAATGGTTCTAAGGGGTACTTCTAAGGCATCTGTACAGTGGATGGAAGGAAAGAGGCAGGACAAAGAAGTAGTATCAGTGGAAAATGCAGAATTGTTGATGTTGTCTGTTTACCCAAACACTGGTCCACAGTTGTTAAACTTACAAAGTGAGTCTGCAACAGCTCAAATTGACACAGCATTGGAGGAAGTAGTTCAGAATTATGCTGATGTATTTGACATACCTACTGAATTACCACCAAGGAGAACTCATGACCACAAAATTCCATTACAGGAGGGCACACAACCTGTTAACATAAGGCCATACAGACATCCCCCTACTCAAAAAAATGCAATAGAAGCTATGGTCAAGGAACTATTGGAGGCTGGAGTGATTAAGCACAGCACTAGCCCTTTTGCATCCCCAATTGTTATGGTTAAAAAGAAAGATAACACATGGAGAATGTGCATTGATTATAGGCAATTGAATAAGCATACTATCAAGGATAAGTTTCCAATACCTGTGATAGAGGAATTGATAGATGAGCTACATGGGGCTACTGTGTTTACCAAATTGGATTTGAGGTCTGGATACCATCAAATAAGGATGGTTGAGGATGATGTGGCTAAAACAGCTTTCAAGACACATGAAGGACACTACGAATTTTTGGTGATGCCCTTTGGATTAACCAATGCACCATCCACATTTCAAGCTCTTATGAATGAAGTCTTTAAACCCTTCTTAAGGAAATTCACACTGGTTTTTTTTGATGACATACTCATCTATAGCTGCAATTTGACAGAACATGTACAACACCTTGTTGCAGTGCTTGATACTATGAGAAGGAACCAATTGTATGCTAAAAAGAGTAAATGTGTGTTTGGGACTAGCCATGTGGAGTACCTAGGCCATGTCATATCAGCTGAAGGAGTGGCTACTGATTCAAATAAGATTAAGGTAATGCAGGAATGGCCAGTGCCCACAACTGTTAAACAACTAAGGGGTTTCTTGGGACTAACAGGCTATTACAGGAGATTCATCAAAAATTTTGCAAGTATTAGCAGACCATTAACTATGTTGCTTAAGAAAAATGCTTTCGGTTGGAATAATGAAGCTCAAATTTCCTTTGAACAGTTGAAACAAGCTATGATCTCTGCACCAGTTCTAAGTTTGCCCAATTTTGATCAACCCTTTATAGTGGAAACAGATGCTTCAGGGGTAGGACTAGGAGCAGTACTACAACAAAATGGCCATCCTATTGCTTATCTTAGCAAGACCTTATCTGCAAAACATCAAGCCTTGTCCACATATGAAAAGGAGTTTTTAGCAGTTTTGCTGGCATTGGAAAAATGGAGAGGGTATCTCTTAGATAGACATTTTGTGATCAAAACAGACCACTATAGTTTGAAATACTTGTTAGATCAGAGGATCACTACTCCTACTCAAATGAAGTGGCTCCCAAAGCTGATGGGTTTTGATTATGAAGTAACTTACAAAAAGGGCAGTGAGAATATTGCAGCTGATGCTCTATCAAGGGTGCAGATTCAAGGTGAACTCATTACTATGTCTTGTTCCTCTATTACTACTGATTTGGTTGCTAAAATAGCAAAGACTTGGGAAGAGGATGCTGCTTTACAAGATATCATAGTTAAACTAAAGCAAGATGGAAGGGCAAAGAAACACTACCAATGGGTCAATGAGAAGTTAATCAGAAAAGGAAAGTTGGTGGTGGGCAAAGATGAAGCAGTGAGGAATGAAATACTTAATCATTTCCATGAAGGAGCTATTGGAGGGCATTCTGGTGTTAAAGTAACTACTCAAAAACTTTGCTCATTGTTCTATTGGAAGGGTTTAAGAAAGCAAGTTAAAAACTTTGTAAGGGAGTGTTTGGTTTGTCAGAGATACAAACCTGATTTGGCAGCATATCCTGGTCTTTTGCAACCTTTGCCCATTCCAGAGAAGGTATGGACTAGTGTTTCTATGGATTTCATTGAGAAATTACCCAAGTCTCAGGGTAAGACTGCTATCTTGGTAGTTGTTGATAGATTGAGTAAGTATGCTCATTTTGTTGCCCTCTCCCACCCTTTCACTGCAGTCCAAGTAGCTCAAGTATTTTTAGATACCATTTATAAACTACATGGGTTGCCTCAAACTATAGTGTCCGATAGGGATAAAGTGTTTATCAGTACTTTTTGGAGAGAGTTGTTTAAGTTGCTGCAAGTTAAACTCACCATGTCTACTGCTTACCATCCTCAAACAGATGGGCAAACAGAGGTGGTAAACAGATGTTTGGAGGGGTATCTTAGATGCATGACTGGTGAGCATCCTAAAGAGTGGGCTAAGTGGTTACCTTTGGCTGAACTATGGTATAACACTAACTATCATTCAGCCATTAACACCACTCCATTTGAAGTAGTATATGGACAAACACCCCCAATCCATGTTCCTTATTTGGGAGGTGTTAGCAAGGTGGAAGCTGTGGATAGATCACTCAAAGCTAGGGAATTGGCTATTCAAGTGCTTAAATTTCATCTTAAGAGGGCTCAGAATAGGATGAAGCAACACGCTGATAAAGGCAGAAGTGAAAGAATCTTGGAGGTGGGTGATTGGGTCTTGCTTAAACTCCAACCACACAGACAAGTTACTCTGAGAAGAGACAAACAACACAAATTCTCAGCAAAATACTATGGACCCTATAAGGTACTAGAAAAAATTGGAAGTGTGGCGTATAAGCTAATGTTGCCAGCTACTGCCCAAGTACATGATGTGTTCCATGTCTCCCAGTTGAAGAAAGTCAAAGGAGCAATAACCAATTTGATACCAGTGACACCCCTTCCACAGTGTAATAATCAAGGGCAAATTGAAGTGCAACCCATGACTATTTTGGATAGGAAAATGGTCAAACATAAAAATGCAGCAGTGGTTTAATGCTTCGTTAACAGTGGACAAATGGAACTATGAATATCTACATGTGAAAGAACTTGGATTGCTCACAAGAACAATACCAGATATTGAATAACAGCTTTCTTGAGGACAAGAACTATTTTAGGAGGGATGGATTGATACGTTCCACTCTGTTATGCTTCAGTGACACGTGAGGGGCACGCGCTTGGTTTAAATCCGGGCACGTGAGGTGCACGTGTTTTGCCACTTTAGCTTAATAACAGAATCTCTCGCCTAAACTTCTTTTAAATAGTAGTTAACAGCTCATTTTAGTTTTATCAGTCAGAAATTGTAATCTCCACTTTCCTCTCAATTCCCAATCATTGTAAACATTGTAAACGTTCAGTTACAATTCAGTTACAACATATTTAATAACAAACCACCATTTCGATCTTGATTCTTGGCGATAGATCCTAACTGGTTTGAGTAACTTCGAGTAATCCTAGTTACTACCTATCATATTACTGCCGTTTCTACTTTCTACATTTCTTCGAATCAGCTTCAGTTACCAGGTGTATATCTATACTAGATTTACATGTACATGTGTTTGTTTACGAGTGTGAAGATTAGATCATAAAAAGAATAAATATATTAATAGATATTTTTCAATTTGAAAATAAGATTTTTAATTAAAAAGTGAGCTGGTTTAGTTAAGATTACATCTTCTTATCTTAACTTTTAGTTGGACTCGCATTATAAATGTTTATAATAATACTAGTTTCATAGCCCGCCCAATTGGGCGGGCTAGCTTCATTATATTACATGTTGAATTGTAAATTTATGTAACACAATCTTGTTTGTATACAAAAACGATAATGAAGTTGTTTGGTAATATAAAAGCATGTTAGAAGAGATTTTTTAATGTTACTAAAACAATTAAGAAGAAAGATGTATATGACTTAAATATATAAAAGTAATTTTGAATTAAACACGCTCATACATCCATTAAACCAAAAACAACACCATTGATCAATAAATGTTTTTAAGCCAACATGCCGTGCTATATTGTACACTTCCAAAAAAGTTTAAATCGGCGGGTTATGCTTGTACACGTATAATTTAAACAGATGAATCACAAATGTTAATACATATAATAGCTCAGGTGTTAGAATGTATAACTTATTTTGAACCTACTCGTTCCTCTGACCTATGTAATGATAAGTTTTGCAACATAAAGATTCTTAAGTAGCTGCATCTTATCTCTCAGCTTAATCTTGGCATGGTCATCCGAAGCCCTCAAACTGCAAAATAGTAATAGTAACAATAGAGATCTTAGTTGACCACATGTGAAACTGGAAAAGTAAAGAAGTAATATATAGCACGGGTTACGTATTGACCAGATTTAGTTTTTGTCACCTATTTAACGAATGTATTCGCTTAAAAAAGAAAGCTGCTAGTAACAAAAAGAAAATAAAACAATGTTAAATCGTAATAAATGTATCAGTTTTTATATATTTACTTATAATGGTTTATGAGGTGAATCCAAAAGTTTTAAAACTAATTGGACATGATTAAAGTAGGTCGAAATTATCTCAAAATGGAGTTAAAAATACATCCATATTTACAATTTACGGGCAGAAAAAGATCCTCTAAAGTTATGGTCAAACATGATTGATCATGTTAAGTTTATTGTGAGTGAAAATAAATAAGTGGGCCCATGATTTTTATTAAAAAAAAAGTTTTATGCAATTAACTTATTTGTGATTGGTGAGCATGATGTATCATGTTTGACTCAACTTTAGAGGATTCTAATCCTTTAGGGGCACAAGAGATCTTGTTGGTCAAAACAACTCGACCAAATCTAATTTTGCTTATATTTTTATGGGAACGGATCCACCCCTATGTCACATTTACTACTTCTTATATATAACTGTTTCTTAAGTTTTCCTTAATAAGAGTTCACATAATCCTCTAAACTAATGTGACGTAGATATATAAAACAATGTTGTATGATCTCCTTTCTGGAAGTATCAAGCGCAACATTAGCTACATAGTAAAAACTAACATGTATCTCGACCTTTCCTTTTTATTCCAAATCTGATCTACTATCCATCAAACCAGCAGATCCACGTTTTCTGCACTAAAAGTATTGATACTTTGGTTATTCATGATAGGTCCAAAGGGTTGAAGGTGAATGTGCATTTTCATAAACATAGACCTCTAATTCCGTTTGCTCAAAAACATAATGATTTTAAAAATATAAATGTAGCAATTTTAGCACATTTAGTATAACCAGATAAGAAACTCCAAAAACTTGAGGTAGAAATTCTATTAGGCTAATAACATTGATACTATTTCATAATTTTAGACATAAAACGTTATCCTTTCTAAAGCATATATGAGGAATATATCTAAGACACCTATATTAATAGTTGCAAGGCTAAATTCATACATTCGTAGCTCGGAATATATATTTGGTTCACATTCTGTTATCTACTGCATTTCCTCAAAACAAATCGGAATTAGTAACTTGGGTTCCTTATTTATGCACATTCTTAAGCTAAAAACCCAATTTACTCCCATCACTCCAAAAAAAACCATTTTTTTATTTGACATCAAACCAATAATCATGTTCATTAACATCGCCACTATACTAATAATTTTTATATAATACTCTTTACATAATTGGCAATTCATTTTCAGAAATTAAAATTCTATTTATATTCCTTAAATTTATAACAAAAAAACAGGGCATGAAAGTTTTTTCAACGCACTTGCAAATAAATACAAATACAAAAACTACAACACCTATAAATCAAAACTAAAACAAAAAGACAACATACCTGATGGGCCGAAAGTCATCCAAAATGTATCGAGATGCATACTCTTTAACGGTTAGTACAACAAAGGAATGCAATAAAACTTAATAAAGAATTACCTGTTGCGGCAGTTGTGAGTCATTAGATCGCTTGGATTGTGGACGTTGATGACTGATTAAACAACAAAAACCACAATATCATGATCAGCTCCAGATTCTGCCAACTCGTCCAAGCGTTTGCTCTCCACTGCAGTAATGGAAGCGAACGTCGTGGCCAGCCTTGCCACACACATGATAGCTTGGGTCTGTGTTTTTTCTGCCTGGGCTTTATCTTTCTTCAGTACACTTATCCTGATATAACTAAAGGGGAACATGTCATACAGAAAGGCCATAAGGCATGAAAACGACTACAACTATATAGACTAAACTCACCCATATAAGTCACTCCATTTGTTCTCATAAAACTCACCCAAAACGGTTACAGATATACACACTAAACATAAGGGGCTTTTTACTTATTGCCACATGACCTGCGGGTTCCCATTGGTAATTTTTTGCCTCTGTGTATATACAACTCACAATAATGTTGCATTAACAAATTTCATATAATATGTTAAAGTGTTATCGCATACATTATGCTATGTGAATAAGTCAAGAACTAACCTGTACTGAAAATACTCCAATTTACTAACTTTTAGATGCATAGATATTATGACATGGTCAACTTTTTCCTGTTGACTTCTGATTAGTGCAATTTGCACCTCAGCTTTTGTTTGGACTTGCACATGCTTCACACTTTATGATGATCATCAGGATATCATGTTAGCAAGAGCAAATGAATTAATTAAGATATATACGCAAATAAACTATCGTAATTGCTACATGTATAATGAATGTGACAAATTTTACAACTAATCTAATATTTATAAAAAGAATATTGAGTTGAATCGGAAAATTCAGGTTACCACAAAAAACTTTTATCAAACCTAAACAATAGCAGAATACCATAATACCATAACTGAACTACTATAAATTGTACGAAAGCATATAAGATATAGATAATACCTCTACTTGAAACGTGTATGCAACCTCATCAAAATCATAATAGTGACGGTAATGCAACCCTTCTGATGGATTAATGGTACCCATGTTCGCTTTATGAACTCTAATTGCAAAATGTTTGTTAACAAAAGTAAAATGCATATAGTGTATGCATAGAATATTACAATCACATTCTCATCTTATTTTTCATTTGTGCTATATACTTATAATCAAGTTCCAATATAGATGATATCATGCTAAGATTGAATTTGACGAAATATAATACAAAGCCTTTCAACCAACTAAATAAGTTATGAAATTCCTTGATTGAGCTTCTAGCACTTTTAGCTGGAATACCTATAGAATAACAGACATAAAACATTAATTTAAGCAACCACAGCTTAATAAGGTTATGAACGTATCTTAATTAAGGTTAAGTAAAAAAAAAAAGGTTTCATCACTTTCAGAATTTTTATAATTAGTTTAGTATTTTTAAACATTTATTTTTATTAAAAACTTTAAAAATTCATAAAAAATAGAAAAATAATCAAAAAAAATATAATTCTTTTTTAGAAAATTTTCTTTTATCATATAGTTTCTAGGAAAATTAGTTTTGCTTCCGTAGGGTTAAAATTGCAAAATTTCAATTTTTAAAGAACGGGATTCGTTCCCGTTCACATTTTTCGTGTTTTTAAGCTCAATTCGACTCCGTTTTTGTTCTAGTTTTCTTTAAACTTACTTTTTAGTCAATTAGAGTCAATTAAAAGTGAAAAATTCATTTTAGGTTTATTTTTGGAAATTTAGGGTTTTAGTCACAGTTTAAGGTTTCCGTTTTACGTATTTAGCTAAAATTTGTTTTCCCTTAAGTAAATTTTAAGTTTTTGCCTTAATTTTCTCGTAGTTTTAGATAACCAATATCAATCTTATCCCATTCAAGCATCGATTCTCAAAACGACTCTCGACTTTCAATTGCTTTCCTCATCGGGGATAACGACCCGGGAATCATACTTCCGGATTATTATAACTGAGATCTTTTGATTCCTACTTCTCTTTTTATATATTTATAAGTATATTTTATATATATTTACTATATATTAAAGAGTGTAGTCAGAAGTGATCAATGAAACATTAGAGATTGACGAAATAGTCAATATTAAGGAATCTAGGAACTATCCCTTAAAAAATGTTATAGGAAACCTCAACCAAAGAACCCTTAGATCACAAGCCCAAAACCAAAGTAACTTCTACTGTTTTATATCAACTATAGAACCTAAGAATGTAAATGAATCCTTAGAAGATGAAAGTTGGATAGTCGCCATGCAAGAAGAATGAAGAAACATGTAATCTAATGATCAAACCAAGAACAAGAGTGAGATGTGGGTTGTGATGTTTTAGAGAGACAAAGTGGATGGAAAATGGATGATTGAATTACTATGTGGAAAATATGGAAAATGAAACAACCAACCCCTCTCCAAGGCTAGGAGAGGGCTTATATACTTACATGATGGCCGGCCCATGGGCTATGATGGGCTTCCCATGGGCCTTGGGCCGGACTAGATTACTAATCTAATCATTACACTAACTACGAGCTAAGACTATTACAACTTGGAAGTGACCGACACTTTTTGTGTTTCCAACAATCTCCCCCTAAGGGAGGTCACTCCATTTTACAAAACTTTAAGCCTAGCATACAATGCTTTGTCTTTAGTCTTTAGCTCGTCCTTTTGACATTCTCCTGTGAGTATGTTGTAGTGATCATTGATTTCTGGATTGAGCTTGTTCCTTGAACTTGTATTTGACATTGTGATCTTGAGCATCTTGAGATCATCAACCAAGCACAATCTCTTCGCCATCTTGAAACTTTGCCATCTTGTGGATTTGTGATTTCTGAACCAACATGCTCATACCTTTCTTGAATGGTTGTCTTGAAAAACTTTAATGCTACGTCTTTCTTGAGATTCGTTAACTATAATACTTCGTCACTTCGAGAAAGACGTTCGTTATCAGAGTAGCGGAAGTCTTGAAATATGTACTTGAACTTTCATGATGTCTTTATGTTTGTCGGTCGGGTATGAGCATGTGGCTATGGATCTTGTGAGTCAGCTGGAATCAGGAACCTCCACCACCATCTTTAAATAGCCTGCATAAAACAGTTAGCAATAAAGCGGGGGGACGAATATGGCTTTGTCATTCGCCCAGGTTTGGTTGGAGTAACCTTCAAATCCGTGAGGATCGACCTGTGATCAGATAGATTCAATTTAAGAAGAATCTTCTTGACAGGATTTCCAGCTGTAGTATTGAATCTTTCTAACACATAAGTATTAGATTCATCGTACTCAGCATGTTCTCATTATCGGAACGTCTCAAAGCAGACAGCACGATAAGAGTGAACCAGTGAGTTACTATCTCACCGATTGATATAGAAAATCGATTTGAAAATCAATCGACGTGTCACTTGCTAAAGTGGTTTTGTGACACATCGAGAGTTTTAAGCAATTCAAAATTCTTTAACCGTTGATCCATAACCTGGAACAAGTTTGATTCATAAAGAATCGCACCATTGTTGCTTTCCAGTTGTCACAAGCTTGATTCATAAGAATCGCACAAGTCACCTACCATGAGCTTGTTTGATGTTGGCTCAAGCAGGATTTCCATCTTCATTGTGAATACCTAAGTATCACTCGGATGTTCTGGCAAAATCACAAGGATCTTGCGTAGGACTCTAATGATATTACTTGATATTCACATTGTGTGAGATAACAAGCTAAATTATGACAAGTGTCCTAATGAGATTAATGGATGATCTCTTTTGGCTCTAGACTCAATAGTGCACTTTTAATTTTAGTGATCGGAGGCTGGAGCTGAGTGCCACCTTTTCAATATCAACTAACTCGGAGTGAGAAAGTCAATAGAAATGAGTGTATCTCCGTGAGTTTTGAAACAAAGTCTTTCCGACTTTGAGTGGCTGGGAGGGGTTTGTGCATAGCGTCACTGGGTCCATGACTGTCTTCAATGTCAGACAACACCTAAGTGTTTCTGACAGCATATGTATTGACCCGGTTTCTGCCTAAGTGTATGGAGGGCTTCTTTCTTTTCACCCTTTATCCTTACATTTCTTTTTCATTCTTCAACCCCTTCAATGCTTACCGAGACTTCATAACTAACACCTTGTTGGGTTTGTTCCAGTGTTAGCTCCATCTCAGTCGGCATTATTCCCGATTCTTACTTTTTCTCTTTTTTAATCATACCTAAGGACTTCTACACTAACTAGTGGATATCCCTGGGTAGATCCCTCCGGTTCTGGCTGGATCATGGGATTTGAATACCTATACCTAACCACCTTATAACTCCATAAATTAAGTACATGGTCAGTCTTTTAGGGTATTCCATCACCATTACAAACCAAAATCATTAAAAATTCATTCAGAGTGTTTGATATAAATATCAAAAGGTTTACACTTTGAATGTTTTTAATCATCACTAAAAGCTCTTTTATGATTTTTTTGGATTTTTTGAAAAATTTTAAACAAAAATGAAACTTTCGAAGACGAAAGGATCTTCAAATCTTATCAACAAACACAAAACGAGAGATTCGTTAACTCAATTTTTCCCCGGAAGCGGCGCCAAAAATTTGATACGCGGTATAATATACTAATATATAATATCACAAGAGCAATTAAGAAAATTCCCTAAGGAAAATTTTCACTCTTTAAAATATATATATAATATATAATATACGTATGTTTACCGGAAAGTATGATTTCCCGGGTCGTTTTCCCAACGATTTGAGAAATTGAAACCTCGCTTGATATTGGATAGTGATTTGAATGGGTTCGAAGATTGATTGGGTTTTCTATAACTACTAATTAAAAACAAGCAATTAAAAACAATTAAAGCATTTAACAATTAACGGGAAACGAATAAAACGCGACCAATAAGCAAGTAAATCAAAATTAAGTCCTAAAAATGCAAACTAAATTCCTAAACCTAAATTAAGATAAAAGAAATTTTTTTTAAATTTTTTTTTTTATTATTTTTGACTTTTTTATTAATTAAAAACTATTTAAATCTAATTAAATCCTAAAAAAATAAAAATATAAAATAATTGACATTATATTTTTTCTAGATAAAACAAAGTAAAAGAAAATTTTAGAAAAAAGAATCACTATTTTTGACTTTTTAGATTTTAAGA
>BQNB010085796.1:1708-28368 GCA_026074375.1 Tanacetum coccineum
ACGTTTGCCGAAATACATCCCTCGTCACTAACTTTGTTAAATATCAAGTTTTTTGGGCCCCACTTCAGGGGTATTTTCGTCCTTTTCTTTCCACAAGGATGTATTTCGTGAGAAACATGAAACCACAAGGATGTATTTTGCAGTTTACTCGAGATTATATGATTTTGGGAAACATGAAAAGGATCATAAGAAAACCTCATATCGATAGAAAACTTTGAAAACTCATCCACCACCATTGGATCATAAGAAAACCTCATATCGATAGAAAACTTTGAAAACTCATCCACCACCATTGGATCAAGCCTTCCTCCCTTCCCTTTTTTCACACCAAACTACAGGGGGCTGTTTGAAACTTTTTAAATTCTACAAGGTTTATTTTATAACATTTCCAAAGATCATATATAATGCCTAAATTTTTTTATTTTTTATTTTATATACATATATACATATATATTCGTTCTTATTTTTTTCTATAATAAACACACTTTAATTTCTTTCCATTTCTTCCCAGTGATTATTGCTTCTAATCTCCACACGATCTAAACAACAAACACGAACCTGTTATCAGATTCAATAATCATGTCGTTCTAATGTCTCAAATCACCGATCAAAGTAAGTTTTAAATCCTTTTTTGATTATAATTTTGTTATTATTTCTATCAAAGAGCGAATATAAAGCTTATGGTACAGTTTTATTTGCACATATTAGTATTTATTATGAGTTAGGTTTTTATTTTATGAAATTTGATTCGGTAATCATCATGTTTGTTTATGGATGCATCTATTTTTAAGAGTTTATTAACCTGATTCATTGTATAGAATAATTATTTTGAAACGAAATTGAGAAATAAATACAAGGAAAATATGTTTACAAAAACTGCACACCATGTGTTTGATAAAATGTCTGAATGGGATTTTATAACTGCGATGCACTAATTTTACACTGAGATGCCCTAATTTATGTGAATTTACTTACACTATGATGTCGGGATTAATTTAGGCAAGAGGGTTTTAAATATGTATCAAAAATAAGATTCACCCAACATCTGTAATAAATGCATATTGAGTGAGTGTCGCTAATTTAACGCTTCAAATGAATACTCTTTGAAAGTAATTGCCAACATTTTCTCACTTAATTATGTTTCTTTTATGTTGGCAGCTTGCAATGAGGGAATCATGCAAGTATATTGAAGATAAGCTAGGAGTTAAGGTAATGACTTTTCTAACGTAATATGGGAATATGACAAAATATATTTTCTATTAGAATTGAAGCTTTGGTATGGCATTTTAGTTTAAGAAAGTTGGTCTTTGCTACCTTGTAATGATTTTAATCAGTATGTTCTTGGTTTCTTTCTTTTAGGTTGACAAGCTTGGGAAGGAGACTCTTGTGAACTCTGCAAAGACAAGCATGTCATCAAATGTGTTAGCGACTAACGCTTACTTCCTTGCAAATTTGGTATGCCTTTTTCTCAATACTTTTTTTTTACTTTTAGGGCTTTGGTTATGTTATTATGTAAGTTTACTTTTTTGGTATAAGCTTATTTGATAAGTAGCTTATGGTTTATGATCAATAAGCATGTCATCAAACGCTTGTTTCTAGAATTCAGCGCTGCAAAATCTTCTAGCCGTTGATAGGTTACGGGATCACTACTTGAAAATGCAGACCGGTGGGCCACTTTTAGTTTTTCTAAAAAAACTTTTTGTTGAAGCTAATTGTTTATCAAGTGGGAAACATGTGGTCAACCCACCACCCCTTTTTAACTCTATTTGTGTAATAGCTTCTCAATTTAAGGAAATTATCGTGCAACTAAACTCATGGGATTTATCGAGTAAAATCATAAAACTAGATCTCAACAACTAGCAACATTTGAGAAGATTTTTAAAGTAAATTTTGATGATTGAGATTGTAATATATCTTTATACTTATGAAAAAGCTAACACCTCAGATCTTAACTTTCTGTCGCATATGAAGATTCAACTAAAGAAGCACAATTGGCAATAGAAAACATTTAAGCAATCTTAAGGAACTTGACATCCAAACAAACTTTGAGGGTGAGCTTAAGAACTCTTTTTTGTTTGTATATATCAGTTCATTCAATAAAATCCGACTTTGTGATCAAAAGGTCCCTGAGGTATCAAGAAACATTGATGAGGTGAGTTCACAAGATAACAAGATGATGTTTCAAGACTTGTCTAATATGCTGCAAGTATCAAATGATGGAAAGATTGAGGTGGAAAAATATATATATTAAGCAAAAGCTCGTTTTACAGAAAATACCTTTATTTCTACCAAAAGTCAGGCTTTATTGAATAACTCCCTTGATGAGTGGTAAGATTTACAATAATATTTTAATGCTACTCCTTCCATTCCAATAGTGCCAAGATAATTGTACACATTCAAAAATATGAGTTTTCATAAGATACTAATATGATTGTTTATCTTGACTTACAGTATATCGATAAAGAGATAAGTGAACTGAAACTGTCTAGAACATCAGAGGAAGATTAGCGGCAACAAAATTTCTCTAGCAATTCATTTGAATTTCTTTGATTTGTATTTGAGGCGTATCAAGTCTATTTGATCTTGTACATTGAGATGTTCTGTTTGTTGAACGTCCTTTATTTTGGTTTCTCTTTAATCTTCGTGTGACCCAATTTGAACATAACCTCTTTTTGAGGCGGTTATCCAACCTGGCTATTTTGCCTTCTCTAATACAATATTGTTTTTTTGAAGCCTTTTATCTATTATATCAAACACTTATTCCAGTTCTTTCTTTTTTTTTGTTTTCTTTTTTTTTTTTTTTAATTTTTTTTTTTATTTTTTTTTTTAGTATACAAGTTTACTTTAGAGGGGTCGAATGAGATTCCCTTAAATCATACAAATAGAAGTCCTTAAACAAATAGATGCCCTTAAATTATACAAACAGATGCCCTGAAATCATATAAATAGATGCCCTTAAACAAACGGATGCACTTAAATCATACAAACATATGCCCTTAAATCATACAAACAGATGCCCTTAAACAAACAGATGCACTTAAACAAACAGATGCCCTTAAATTATACAAACACATGCCCTTAAATCATACAAACAGATGCCCTTAAACAAACAGATGCACTTAAATCATACAAATAGATGCCCTCAAATCATACAAACAGATGCCCTTAAACAAACAGATGCACTTAAACAAAAAGATTCCTTTAAATTATACAAATAGATGCCCTTAAATCATACAAACAGATGCCCTTAAAAAAACAAATGCACTTAAATCATGCAAACAGATGCCCTTAAATCATACAAACAGATGCCCTTAAATAAATAGATGCACTTAAACAAACAAAAGCCCTTAAATCACGAAATTTGTACAACTCAACAAAAAGTATGTATATGGCTTAGTAAATATGTCTTAATGTTCTTTGTACAGTAGTGTGAAGTAATAACAGTTAACTACAAGCACGCTCATGACTCGCTACAACATTGATAAAAAGGAGTTCATAATATAACGGCTTCACACACAAACATCAAGCCATCTAACCCAAATAAAACCAACATCTAAACACCCTATAAAAAATCAGCAATAACATGTTTTACTTTGTAAGAAAAAAACAAAACATACCGTTAGAAATTGTTTCTTGTTATTTACTAAATGTTATATTAGTAATATGCTTATTTACAAATTATACTTATCTACTTAATGAACCAGGTGATGATTGCATATCTATCAAATAGCAATTTAGTCAAAAAGGATATAATAACGGGATCTTGTGGACCATGACATGGAATAAGTTAGAAAGTTTCTTACTTTTCTTATTATTTTGATCTTAATAAAGGTTATATAACCATAAAATCAGTTTGGTTACAGCAAAACCCATTGTCCCGAAATGGTCAAATGAGCACAAAACAGTTTCACTATACCCTTTGAAACATGTAGGCCAGTTGGCAACCTATGCCAAACACCCTTCA
Organism: Tanacetum coccineum; assembly: GCA_026074375.1. Taxonomy (NCBI): domain Eukaryota; kingdom Viridiplantae; phylum Streptophyta; class Magnoliopsida; order Asterales; family Asteraceae; genus Tanacetum; species Tanacetum coccineum. Next base: position 5,673 of record BQNB010085796.1, read on the forward strand.
CCAGCAAATCAGTTGCTAGACCAAACAAATAAATTTTCACACAGCGCTTAAAACTGCAACCCTCATCATATTTGACATTTAACCGGATCATAAAGGCATTGTAGCGAATCATATCTCGCTTAATAAATATGAATATATAAAAACCTGAAAAACAATTTCAATAGCATACCATAATGTCAAAAAATATTCATCAAAACTAGAAAAAAAATCCATACTTGAACAAATCAAATGAGTACCAAATCGTAAATACAAGATATTGTTACTACATCATTCAGTAAAATAAAGTTGAAGCTTACAGAACAACCTAAATTTATACAAGAGGCTGATGAGCTATTGGTAGCAGATCAGATTCTGATTAAGCCCTTTTTTTTGGATAACGACATGTGAGCGACAATGGACATGACTGAACGGTATTTATTAAGGATCATTACAGTTTCTTTATAAGACTCTTTTTTTTTATTCTTCCAAATCCCATCTGCTATGACCCGATACTGAAGCCAGAATCCTCCCCATCTTCAATGTCTTGTGATTTGTCATTGATTGTTATGGTTTTGGGGGTGAGGTTATATATTTCTAGGAGCTTAAGAACATAGCCCTGGTTTGCAGATAAGAACAAGTGTGGTGTGTTGGTTGGGGTTTGGTTTGTGGGGGTTGGCATGACAACATGGAAGCAGAGCAACAACTTGTTTTTTAATACACATGGAAGCTACGGCTAGAGCTTGGTACAACCCCCTCATGGGATAACGACCTTATAGTCGAGGATCCACCAATGATAAATAAGTATTTCTTTTTCAAGAACAACGTCCGTGCCTGCAATTCACATCACATCATTATAATGTTCATCACTACACAAACTATGATTAGCACACCCAAAACATTCATCACCACATTTTTATCCATGTAGACTACATTTGCTTAAATCCCGTACATCTTAATATATATAAAAACTATGTTAAATGGAATAATCGATACTGATACCGAGTGTTAACAAGAACGAGCCATCTTTAAGTTTATACTAGCCTAGAGAAGCGTAAAGGCCAGTCCCAGAGACCCGTGATTTTCATTCACTATTTCATCTGAAACCGATATGATATCAAGAACCAAGATTCCCGGAATGGCTAGTGAGTGTTTTAGAAATCACAATTGCTTTGAGCTAAACCATTTACCCCCGTAATAATCATTCTGCTCTTTCTATGAACCAATTTTCTCCTACAAATCCAATAATCATCATTCGTTGACTTTCCCATCTTTTCATCCTCACATCCTTGTAACAAGCCAACAAGTTTTTTTATATCTCCTTTAAACAATCGTAATAAGTAATTTCTCAGGAACTACTCATAAAATAAAAGTGCACCCAAAAGATAATGAAATTGATACACTATACTTACCACTAATTGCTATAATGTGTACGTGCAACTAAACATACAAACAGATGCCCTAATTATTTCCAAAGATGCATTAAACACACAAATGGATGCCCTACTATGACCAATGATGCACTAAACATACAAACATATACCCTAAGTATTTCTAAAGATGCACTAAACATACAAACAGATGCCCTAAGTATTTCCAAAGATGCACCAAGTATTTCCAAAGATGCACTAAACATACAAGCAGATGCCTTAAGTATTTCCAAATATGTATTATCCTGGACAACTCATATTTTAAACTACTAGGATTATGTATTATCCTTAACAGCTCATAGTTTCAACTACTATCTATAAGCATATAACCGACAAATTATAATCCATGGTAACTAAGCGAATTACTCACGATGCTACCTAACAATCTGATAAGAAGCATGCAAAAGAAACTCTCAGTTTAATCAAGGGACAAGGTTACGAGCCTCAAACCATTTTATCAAGAACACCGTTATCTTTTTTCAACTGATGTGAGCTGATTAGGTTTTCCAAGCCCATAATGCAAAATCTCCTCGACATACCACCAATCAAATGGCTTCTGTCAAATTCCATGGACCCGCAATTGAAATGACAACTAAGTAATTATTTTAGGAAGTCAAGCAAATTGGACAGAGGGATGAGTAAATGTAAATCCCACCAGGGTTGAGGTCTCATGTCTTGAGACAGAGTCACATCGGAAGCCTATCATGAGCAGCTGCCAAATAAGAAGGTTCAGTCAATTAGTTTATTGATATTTTACACACCAAATTCTACCATTTTAACCCTCTGTGATATACAAGTATTGCATATTCATAAGGGTAAAGTGTACCATTATTTTTTAAACAGATTACTAATAATTTTAACTATTAAAAGTAATGTAACCACCATCTAGCCCCTAAAACGACCCCATACTATATTACCACCATGACCGTCATGCAAAGAAACCCACCAAATTCATACCACTCTAGGAAACACCGCTAAATATTTCAAATTGATATTGATAACACCTAAATCTGAATGGCTTTAAACCATACAAACAGATGCCCTTTAATTACACAAACATATTCCCTTAAAACAATCAGATGCCCTTAAATCATACAAACAAATGCCTTTTAATCATACAAACAGATGCCCTTAAAACAATCAAATGCTATTTCATGAAACAATAGATGCCTTAAATTAATTTATGATGCTTTAATCTCACAAAACAAATTCTCTATTCTTATATGCTTTAACCTGATGCACTAAACACACAAAGGATGCCCTAATGTGTTCATCGATGCACTAAACATACACACAAATGCCAAAGTTTTTCCAACGATGCACTAAACATATAAATGGATGCCCTACTATAAACAACGATGCACTAAACATACAAATGATACACTAAACACACACAGATGCCTTAATATGTTTAACGATGCCCTAATCATACTCATTGATGCCTTAATATCAGATGCAAACAAACTATCAGTCATAAAGTAAGATAATAAAAGGCAATAAAATCAATTTGCAAACTACAATTATGCGCAAGCGTCAATTTACAGACTACAATTATGTGCATGTAAATGGATGCCCTGATATGTCCAACGATGCAGTAAACATACAAACAGATGTACTAAACATAACATACAGATGCTCTAATTTGTTCATTGATGCACTAATCATACACACAGATGCCCAAGTATTTCCAATGATGCACTATTAGTACAAATGGATGCTTTATTATGATCAATGATGCATTAAACCTTTAAAGAGTACACTAAACATAACATAGACTAATGTCCTAATTTGGTCATCGATGCACTAAACATAAAAGTAGATGCCCTATTATGACCAACAATGCACTAAACATTCAAACGGATACACTAAACATAACATATACACTGATGCCCTAATTTGTTCATTGATACACTAAACATACAAACATATGCCTAAGTATTTTCAGCGATGCATAAAACATACAAATGGATGCCCTACTATGACATGATTTGTTTACACATTGATGCCCTAAAACGTCAAATAATATTCTAAATTATCATCTGTTTTCACATTGATGCCATAAAATGCCATAAAGTGCCATGTGATTCTCTAATATTACAAACAAATGCTCTAACATTCACACCAAATACAAACGCAGATTCTCTAACAGGTGATTCACATCATTTAACAATAACATAAGCCGGTGCCCTTACATATAACTTAATGTTTCAAATATATACACAAATTCCCTAACAATTATAAAATCTCATTCACACATTTTATCAAACACCTAGTTTGCAACTTTAATAAATTCGTTTTTTTCATGCAATTTTTTTGTCAATTTTGTTCCATATCTGGTAGAAAATATGATGAATGATGAAAAATATACGCAATTATTCCAGTTACTGAAATTGAACTATATACATAATTATAAGATGTTTAAATCAATAAAATGATGAATATATAAAATAAGGTCACTTACGATTCGTAAATCTCTCTTTCTTCATTTATCTGATGATCAGAATACAAAATTAGTGCCTTTACGAGTACTTTGATCGGATTTTGGTTTGATTTTGATCAGATTTTGATCATATTGGGTACTGTTAGATCGTTTTGTATGTGTGTGTGTGTGTGTTTTTGGATCGTTGTATGTGTGTGTTATGGATCGTTGTGTGTATTGTGTAATTTTGTTATTAAGCAGGAAATGACTAAGAGGATGGATCGGTAGTGTGAAATGAGAGCACAGTGATGGTATCTCTTGTTTATTTGTTTTTTTCTTTTTTTACACTCAAGTTTTAGATGTTTGCAAAATATACCCTGTAGTTTGGTTTTCTAGGTTTTCTATCAATATAAGGTTTTCTCTAGAACCCATCCCTATATATATATATACATACATATATATATGTATATGTATACATATATATATATATATATATATATATATAGATATATATATACGTATATATATATATATATATATACGTATATATATATATATATATATATATATATATATATATATATATATATGTATATATATATATATGTATATATATATATATACATATATATATATATGTATATATATATATATGTATATATATACATGTATGCATATATATATACATGCATGCATATATATATACATTCATGCATATATATATACATTCATGCATATTTTCATGAAAAAAGTATAGAAGAATGAATTTTTTTTGGAAAACATAGTGTAATATATGTTGATAATGCTAAAGCGTTTATATATATATATATATATATATATATATATATATATATACTAGTTTCATAGCCCACCCGGATGGGCAGGCTAGTTTCATGAAAAAAGTATAGAAGAATGAATTTTTTTTGGAAAACATAGTGTAATATATGTTGATAATGCTAAAGCGTTTATTACACGCAAATCTATGCTAAGCATTCAAATACGAAATAAAACTTCTTGGTAAAGGACGTTTGTTGTGGAGTTTTTGTAGTTGCCGTCTTTATCGCAAAACAACATGAAACTTGATAATCTGTTTTATGTTCTTAAACTTGTCTCTGAACTCAGTGATCTTCGGTTTAACTATGTAGCCGTCAAAATGAACTACAGAGCTTGGGACTGACAGCTAAAGAATAAAAATATCCATATATGTGAGAAAAAAAACAGAGATGCTCCATAGGTGGAATAATACACGAAAAAAAAAGAACGTATATCAGTGATCCAGATTTATTATATTATAGGGTGTCGGTTGGGTTAGGTTGTAATTTTATAAATATTTTTATCTTTTATATTCATTTTTTAATTTCATTCTTTCAAGTATTTTTATTATTTATTTATTGTATCAAGTTTACTGTTTTGCACTTCTTAAAATGGGGTCAGAATTCTCTAACATTGTAATGAATGAAACTTTGAGACTATAGTTTATAAGTACCTTCTTAGCATATCAGGATGGTAATCAAGAGTTCACACGTATCTTCTTTTGTAATTTTTCTTCTTTCAAACTCAACTTCCAACATTTTAACAGAATGTTATTCAATTATATAAGGTTACTGAAAAATAAAATTATAGAACTCCTGAACATTATACATCTCAGAAGGAAACATACAAAGCACATAGCCAACCTGCACAAAAAAATTATAATAATAAAATACATTACGTGCTTACGCGTCGTGTTTTTGAAAGATTCACTTATGAATGATTTAGAGAGAAATTGTTTACAGGTACAAACTTCTAGCATCTAAATTACTTTTGTGAGGTTTTGATTGTTTATGTTTATGCTCTCAAAAAACCAATTAGATGAAAAAAATTCCTTTAGTATGAGTGCTTCCATATAGTGACAGAACCCAATGATATATTTGATATAAACATAAATTCAAGGTGCAACACCAATACACATGTATGAGTAATGGTATGATCTGACAACTAAATCTTAGTTAAGGTCAAGAACAACTCAGGAACAACAAAGTAGCTAAGTTTACTCTAATTGCAACACTATATTATATATTACCCTACATTTTTTTTTAAAACTTTAATCACAAACATAAAAACTTTAGGTCGGGGAACGTTGTTACAATTTATATCAATTTTTGCATCTAACTTTTGGCAATGATCAAAAAACTAATAAAGTGAGTAAGCACAACAAAATAACAATTCATTTCTTCTTACACTTTATTTTTTTCTTCGTACATTTTTCAGACAAAAAAATTTAAAAGTGAATCAGGGTACGTTCATGGCATGTTTGTTACCAATTATATCAATTTTGCATCTAACTTTCGGCAATTGTCAAAACTAATAAAACGAATAGAAATAAATCGTTGTGATCGTTTTCTTCTTACATTACAGATAAAAACTTTAAAAAGTGAAAATATTGCACTCGATATTCATATTGCCATTCAAAAATCATGAGAATTGAACCCAAACACAGGGCCTCAAACCAATTGAAATACCTAACAAAGACTCAACCTCATGTGAATTGGATTCAACAACTCTAATTTGAAAAGTTTCGTACTGTCTAGCGTGAGGGCCTGCCCCCACCCCGCCCCCCCCCGGCCCCCCGCCCGCCCCCCCCCCACCCCCGCAGCCCCCCCCCCCCCGCAGCCGCGGGGACCCCGACCCCCCCGCCCCCCCGCCCCCCCGTCTATGACCCCCCCTCGCGCCCCCCCTTACGAGTATGAACTCACACGTAATTATATTATATATATGGCACTAATAAAATATTATATCCACCTCGCCGCCCCCCCTCCTCACGGCGCGAAAGAAAGACACCCACCCGCCCCACGATAAGCGAACTCGGCCCCCCCCCCCCCACGCCCCCCAAGGTCCCCCCCCCCCCCGCCCCCCGCCCCCCCCCCAGGGGGGGGCAGGGCAGCAGCGGTTTGGGGGGTGGTGGTGTCCCCCGCTGCCCCCCCGGCGCGCGGGCGCGGAAGGCCCGAGGTCCCCTCCTTGCCCCGCCCCAGTAGCCCGACGATGCGTCCGCCCCCCCCCGCCACTAGCCGCCGCCCCCCCATCCGGCCCTCCCCATCCCCCCTCCACCCCCCCCCAACAGGACTCCCCCACCCCGACCCCCCCCCCCCCCCCACCCGCCCCCCCCCGCCAGCCCCCCCGGGCCACCCCGCCGATGCACAACCCCCGCCCGCCGGACCCGGCCCAGTGCGCGTGTAGCCCGGCGCGAGGGGCCCGCCCGGGGGCGGCGCGCGGCCGCGCCCCGGGGGCCGCCCCGCGGGCCGCGCGGATCCACACGCCCCGGCGTTTGGTCCCTCCTCCTCCCTCCCTGCGGCTTCCGGGTGTACGGATCCCCCCCTCCCCCCCCCCCGTCACGTTCGCACCCCCCGGGGAGCCGTGTTCGTAGGCGTGGAAAGGTTTACCACAGTAACTACACAACCGGCCCCCATACCCCCTCCTCAAGGCATTGCCCTCCCATGGGTCCGCTTAACGCACGGAGCCTACATACCGCCCCCCCCACCCCCCTTCCTCCCCCCAAGCCCCCCACACCCACACGCCCCCAGCGCCGGAGACCGGGCCCCGGCCCGGCTCGACTCGGGCCCCTGCTCTAATCCCCTCCTACCGCCTCGTGGTACATCCGAGATGCCCCGGGGCAGCGCCGCCCAATTATCCTCCTATCCCTATTATTATACCCCCCCCCATCCCCCCACTCTAGAACCATCCTCCCATCTATTTCCTCACCCCCCCCTCCTCCCCTCCCCCCGCTATCAGTAACTCATGCAGAAGCATAACCCCGTATTCTCCCCCTCCACCCTGGCGCCCCCGCGGCCTTCCCTCATACCTGCTATTTCATGAATGCACTCTCCCGCCAGGATATACCTAGCCCCCCCCCCCCGCCTTCTGGCCCGATCCCCCCCCCCCAGGCCTTGGTCCCCCCCGGGCGTCCCCCCCCCCCTCTTAGACTCCGAACACCCCCCCACCCCACCCTGTCCCCCCCCCCCCGCCGCTGACCCCCCACCACCTATTCCCCCCGACCCCCCCCATCACCCCCCCCTCCCCCCACCCCCCTACACATATCTATTTAAAGTGGACCCCCACCCCTTGCTTTGCTGCCGGTATTTGACCTCCTACCACACCTCCCCAACTTTCCCCCCCCAATGGTTATCCCCCATTTTGTTAGATTAGAACCCACGCGTCCTCCCCCCCACCCACAACGCGTCCACCCCCGGTGCATGACGCAAAGCCGGCTGTGTTGATTATCGTAAATTGCACCCCTACCCCTAAACACGTTTAATCTTGTAGTTCGCTTTTTGTCTCCTCCGTTCCCCCATAGAGGTAAGAAGGAGGCCCCCTCCGCCCCATAGCAAGCCCGCTATCGCCCCTCAGGAAACTCCCCCCCCCCCCCCCTAGCTCATACTGCCCAGAGAGGCTGGCCCCTTGTCCATGCTATCACAAAAACCCCCTCCACACATCACATAATCCGCTCACCCCTCACCTGTTCCTAAGCAGGTCAGCACTAGTTCTTGCAATAGGCCTAACCAATCGACAAATGTTATTAAGGCGCTGTGATGCATCATCGCTTATTGTGTCTAGCTCAAAAGTGAAAATTAAATGGGTACAAACTACCAATGTTTTTATTAATTAAATGTTAGAAAGAATAATAACTCTCACTAGTAATTCATATGTTTCACCCTTTCTAAATTCCGGTATTGTATAGGTCATGAAATAAAAAATCAAAGATATTGTACAGATCTTAATGCTAGTTAAGGGACTGTTTCTTTAATCCATTTTGAAATCCCAATTATTAATAGACTTGGAGATTTTAATGGCCTGTGAAGTGCTAATTGTGGATTGGCCAAGTGACAGATATTTAGTATACTTCTACTTTGTACAATCAATAAAAAAAGAGAGTCTGCTTAAGTCCTAACAATATTGCATTCCGACTTAGTTTTCATATTTATTATAAATTAAAAAATTTAGTCTTAAAAGTATCAAGAGAAAATCGGAACGCTTCTATATTACGTTTTCTATAGTATTTAAGCACTACTATTTATCTAATTTATCATTCCAGCTCTGCGAGGAGTCGGGGACAAATAGCTGGTCGTGCATCTAACGTTTGAAGTGCAAAGTGGATATTTATGAGACCGCAAACCTATGATTACATATAGAGGATACTAAAATTGACTTCCATCCTCTAACTTGGAAATATTACTCTAATGACGTCGAGTCACGTACAGCAACTCTCTTTTATTGGTCTATATTTTATTAATCCAATGTAACCATGATCGCTTTCAGCGAGGGTTTATATGAAAACAAATGAGCAATCTGTACAAACTCGACCATCAATTCTTTCCCTAGAATAAATAATACCACTTTTACAACATAATTACAAATATGTTTGTGGTTCGTGTGTAGCAAACAAATTTAATATACGTATTAGTATTAATCCCGTAAGAATTCTTTCCAAAATACTTCTCAACCAAGAGAAATATAAGGTAAAAATCTCACAAAAGAAAACACAATTCGTATATTTTTATCCGGGAAGTATTTTTTTCTCGGGTCGTGTCCCAACGAAATCGTGAATTGAGAATTTAGGAATAATTCGGATTCGAGTCAAGAATGATAAAAGACTTTTGATTTGTTGATTACACTACAAAATATAAGAACATGAATTAAAAACAATTAACTAGCGCGAAATTTAAATGCACGGAACGTAAAAACGCGAGCTAAAACTGAAATTTAAAAACTAAGGCACAACTTTTAACAAATTTTATACCTAAAAATCACAAATTTAAAATGAAAATTTTAGGAAAAAGAATTAGAATTTTTTATGTATTTTTGAATTTTTTATGATTTAAACAATTAACTAACTTGAAATTTAAATGCACAAAACGTAAAATCGCGAGCTAAAACTGAAATCTAAAATCTAAGGCACTAATTTTAACAAATTTTATACCTAAAAATCACAAATTTAAAATGAAAATTTTAGGAAAAAGAATTAGAATTTTTTAACTATTTTTGAATTTTTTATGAATTTCTAAAGTTTAATGAATTAACAAAAATAAACTTTTTCTAAAAATTATCACTAAAATTTTTCTTTTATTTTTCAAAAATACTAGATTTAAAAAGAAAATTATCTCAAAAAGAATTTTAATTTTTCAACTGTTTTTCTATTTTTTATGAATTTTCTAAGAAAAAGGAATTAACTAAAATCTATTTTAATTCCTAGAAATTACAAATTTTACTGGAAAAATATGGAAAAATGATTTTTATAAACTGTAAAGGTGCAGAAATCAATTAGCACAAAAACCCCTAAATTTTATGACCTAATTATGCCCTAATGTGATTGATTAAAAATATGAACCCTAATTATTTAAAACTAAAAACTAAAATATTAATTCTTTTTATTTCTTAAAAAAGACAGGGTAGAAACTGTTAGAAAGGAAAGAACAGGGTAGGCGGGCTAACTTGGGAAAATTTACACTATAGTAGAAACGGGTGCCCTTGAACTATTAGACAAATACAAAACAGACCCTACGTTTTAAGCTTATTTTGGCTTATTAAAAAAAATGATTTTCAGCAAAAACTTAAAACTACAAACTTATCAATGAGCTTATTCTCTACAACTTTAATAAAGACAACTTGAACTTTTATCTACTTAATAAGCTAGAAAATTAAGCTCTCTATTCTGTCACAGAAACTTAGGCTTTAAGAGCTTATTTAGATTTTAGCTTTTTCCAAGCTTAATACTTGATGAAACTGAGAAACAAAAGGAGCTATTTGTAGTTTAAGATGTACACTAGAAATATCTAAACAAACATTGGATAGGTTTTAACAGGTTAAGGAAGAAAATCAAATTGGAAAAGAACTAGTTTCTTGCTGATGTACTTGGCTGCTGATGTAATTGACTCAAGCACTTTACCTAGTGATCAAATGCAGGTTAAAACTTGAGAACTAACTCTTTACTAAATGTACTTAAGCAATCACAAAACACCTTTGAATTCTAAGTTGCTTTTAAGAATCAAAATTCTAAACTTCTCTCAACTGAAATTTGCCCTGGTGCTAGATGCAAATTTTTAAGCTCTAAACTTTTAAAAACTAAACTTTAACTGCTAAAACCTGTTTGAACCTTGATATTAAGAACTAATGCAACTATGTAAAAGGTTTTGACACTATGATATTGACTTTAGAAGTCAAATGCACTATAAGCCAAACACTCCTTAATGAAAAACTGTCAAAGCTAAATTCACCTTAAACCTATTCAAAAAGCTAAATCAGCTTTAACTTTTTATCTACACATTCTAATTTTAACCTACTTGAGCTGTTTAAGCTATAGAACCTAGAGCTTATGTGTGAATTTAAGCTAGTTACTCTATTAGGCTTAAACCACTAGTTGTAATGACAGAAGTGTAAAGTACAACCTAACTTTACTTGAAACCAAAACAGATTAAAACTAAAACTTTTTAAAGTAAGGTAGCTAAATGAATAGGATTTAAATGAGGATTTAGAAGAAATAAGCAAGTTGAAATAAGCTATGAATTAGCTAAATTGAGAATAAGAAAGAAAATAACCTGAAATTGAAGAGTCTTCTTCACCTAGACATCCAAGTGAAGAGTCTAGGTGATCCTAATGGCTTCCACAAGCCTCTAAACCTTTTTAACCACAATAAGCTGAATTTGAGCTTATTTGCTCTTTGTTGCTTTAATTTGAACTCAAATCACTTAATTGGTCATGTTTAGATGTAAATGAGGTTCAATATAGGAAATGAAAGCTTAAACAACAAATTTTTACTAAAATTGAGCTTATTAGAATCAATAAGCTCAAACGAGCTTATTTAGAGCTTATTTGGTTAAATTCAACTTCAAACTGAAAACAAAAGATTAATAAATGTGTAAATCGAATTGTATTACTGAATTAAAGAAGTACAAGTTCAAAAGAAACGATTACAAGAGCTTAAAAGCTTAATTGCTTAAAGTGAAAATAGAATTGCTTAAAAACGGGAAATTACAAAGTAAAATTTTTAACACTTAAAACAACTACCTGAAAATGTGAGTCCTAACACTCTATTTATAGAGGAGAAGTGAAGAGGAGGGAAGAGTTTCTAGAAAAATCCTTTTTAATCTCAGCTGTCGATCATTTGTGAGAGAATATAAGCCGTTGGATGAATTTTGTGAGGTGTCAGGACCAATCATGTGTTTACACGTGTTTGCTTGTGATTGGGGAGAGCTTATGAACGAATTTGGGTCTTATAGAGGAGCGGGGTGTGGGAAAAACGGGATTTGGGTTGTGTGGAATTTTGGCGGGAAATGTTGTTGTGGTTGTTAGGCAGTTGCGAGTTAAGCGGGGGTTTATTTAAATGTTTGGACGAATTGCTCTTTCAGTCCCTGTCTTTCTCACCGCCCTTTTCTAGTTATAAACAAGTTTCACTTTGGCAATATCAGTCCTTGTGGTTCCTTTGCTCTTTTTCTTCTTTAATAAATCACTTTTCTCTTTTGCAACTTTAGTCCTTGAACTTTATAACTTCACATAAGCCCTTGAAACTTTGCACACTTGACATTCTTGGTCCTTTGACTTCAATTTTGGCTCTTGACTTCATTGTTTCTTTCTTTGACTGTGTCGGGCTGATCCGGCTGTGATCTCTGGCTGATTTCTCACTCTTGCTCTTGTCTCTTTGTCTTTTTTCCCGTTTCTTGTTGGTTTTTGATCGTTTTTGCTTCTTTTTGTTCCTTTTTGTCTTTGTAATCCTTTCCTGCACAATTAGACACAAAAGCACACTTTTTCTATTCTTTTGGCATTTTTATGGCTTTTATTTGGCAAAATCCCGGGTAATTATATGTACAATTAAGCAAATATCAGTTTGATACGTATATAAAAAGTGAGCATACACCTTAACTGTATTTTTTTAGAAACCTTAACTGTATTATTTTTTAAGGTGAAACCTAAATTGAGTATGACCTGTTCCAAGATGCTTACTCAAAATATAAAAATAATGCTTACTTAAAATATACAGAGGCTGTTGTAGACCTGTTGAGTGAAACGTAATATCCTCAAAGTTAATTACCTTAGCTGTTTTTTTAATAATAGTTAATAATAGATAATTGACGTTGATGATGTATATATGTTGCCAATATACATTCAAGTTTAAGTAACTATAGCTATAACCAAAAGACATAGCATACCAATAATACGTGTATTCATAAGTTTGCAGTTTGACATGTCGATAATCAAGTAGACTTACAGTAAGTAGAGATAAATCAATTATAATTATTTGCATAGAAGTGGTGACGATTCAAATTTTTTAAAGAAGAGAACGTGACCTGCTCCTGAAGTCAACTTGGTTTTATCACCTTCTCATGTGTCTCGAGCAATTCGAGTGCAATTTGATTGAATCCAAAACACTCTCAGGTTATAAATCCTCCTTATCGCAAACAGCGTGTTACCTACCAGAAACAATTTCATATATTAACTCAGCTAAGTTTTTCTATTCACTTATCTACTAAGCATATATTTAAGCATGATACTGAATTCATCCTAATTTCCACCCATTAAACATAACCATCATCAGGACTAGAAACTAAAATCCCAACCCCACAAACTTAAAATCTAAAATTTCAGATTTTTAACAATAAAAATAAAAAACATATCCCCACATTTCGAAAGATACCTCAGAATTAGCTTTTAGTACATGGTCTCTTCTTGCTGCAATATTCGACGTCTATCATTCTTTTGTAACCATTTTCTCCTTCTTAGGATCCAAACTATTATTCTTCTTCAACAATAATCTTCTTCATGACCCCTAAATCAACCAAAAAAATCAAGTACGTCAATACACCAAAATAACTAAAGAGAAAACCTTAAAATCTTGACAAAGATGAAAAAACATGTATCTTTAATTTGGGATTAGGAACACCGATGAAGGTTATCGATTATAAATTTTTGTGATTTCACATCGTGGTTTATGGATGCGTGTGTGTCGAAGGATCCGAAATGGAGTGGAAGACGGTAGAGACGCTTACATATCAAAGAGAAAGGAGGCCAGTAACGATGTGGTGTGGTGTTGGATAACACAATTAGGCTGAAGTAACATACTAATTTTAAAAATACCGATATACATAACATACATTTTTAAAATCCAGCCATATCTAACATGTTGGATGTGCTTGTTTGGTGAAAATAAGCAAAAAAAAGTAGCTCTCATATTTCCTATGGAGTCTGAATGGGTATACATACTAAAGGATGGGAATTTTATTAAAATATCATAGTACTTTGCATAATGGTCATATAATGATCATCTCTTTACCATACTATAAAATTTTATCAAACAAAATAAGCAGTAATAATATAGACTGAATTTTGATACCTGGTATGCCTAAACTTAGAGATCCTGAAAATCAAAAAAAGTCTCAAATGATATTGAAGATACAACATAATTATAATGACATTGTAAGTGTTTGTGTACCAATTTCTGGTTTCGTCATCCAATTTTCACTCTCAAAACAAACACAAAAGCTTCAAGACATTCAATATTTGAAGATCAAAATTTTGAATAACCTGTAAAATCCTGATTTCACCAAACTAAAATTTTTAACCAAACCAAAACCCCTAATTCCAAAAACCCGCAAATATAAACACAAACCCGAATACCCGCAACAATTTAATAACTACTCTTTGATATTGTTGATGGTGGTGCGATTGAATCTGAAAGATGATTCTGGAAAAACGAAGGAAGAGGGAGGTGGGTGATATGATAACGGTGAGGAAGCATCTGGTTGCTGAAACTGAATTGGTGGAATTGAAGCGTGGTTTTTGAGTTCTAAGAATTGAAATCAGATGGTAGTGATTGATGGTAGCTTTAAGAATTGAAGATGGAAGTGATTTCCTGTATAACAATTTGAAAAACCTGGAAATAAGTTTGGAAGAAATTTTCAAAATTGAGAGAGATTGGCTCACAATATAACTGTCATTGAATGCATATTAGCTGTAAATTGTAACTGAGGAATGATTATAGCTCGAAATTATAGCAGGGTTTTTTGGAATGTAGAAAGTGACGTTAATACCCTTCATTTTTACACTGCTATTGCCTAGTCACCAAATTGTTCCTATTTTGCCCTTTGAGTCAGCATTAAAACAGCCTAGTCATCATGCCTAGTCAGCATGAACTAAATCATAACTTGTCTATTATATAGGTAGAAATATATATTATATATTTTTTAAAGTGTAGTAAAACTAGAGCCGATCATCAGGTTAAAATAAAGCTGAACCGAAAACTGATTTTAAGGAAACATGAACCTAGAATTGAATCAAAGTGAACCGAAATATATATATATTTAGTTATATATATTATATATATATATTATATATAAAGTTTGGTGTAAAATAGAAAAAATTGTGTATAATATGATAAAAAGTGTATGAAAACTACCAAAGACATACGCCATTGGTGGTCCCCTTACCCACCCTCTCCTTTTTTAACAAGCCAGGGGTACTATAATAGTCCAATTCGACAACTAAGTTATATATACATTTTTTTTCATTTTCTTTTTCCCTTTTTCCCTCCCTCTTTTTATGTTACACAATCACGATTCTCTCTCAAACATCTCTCTCTTGTATTCTCCACCATATCTCCACTCCGTCCTTACCAATGATCTAAGTCCACTATCCTCCACCATTATACTCCGACCAACGATGTATGTGGCTATCGAGTGTTACGTAGTCGACAACGCATAATAATTGTTTCTCATCCACAACAAGTTCCACCAACAATGAATAGATAGTAAATCCTTAATCTGTTTTTTTTAATTTTTTTTTTTGTAATTTACTAGATATGATAATACTGAAGTTTAAATTAGAAATCAGTTAATAAGTTTTTGTTTATTGTTTAAAAAGAATTTAGTTGATCTAAAGACCTTCATTCGTATGTGATTTTTACAAATAAAACTAGATAACAAAAATGTGTAATTGAAACCTGCAACACATGTATATATATATATGTATATATACTCTCTCCTTTTTTAACAAGCAGGGGTATAATAGTCAATTTCAACTAAGTATATATACTGTTTTTTTCTTTTCTTTTCACTTTTTCCTCCCTCTTTTTATGTTACACCATCATCGATTCTCTCTCGACGTCTCTCTCTTGATTCTCCACCATATCTCCACCGTCTCACCCTGGTCTATCCACCGTCTCCACCATCTTCTCCACCTTATTCTCCACCATCGATTTATGTCGATCGAGTGTTCGTCGTCAACGAATAATAAGTGTTCATCATCCACAACAAGTTCATCATCAATGAATAGTGATAGTAAGATCTTAATCTTTTGTTTTTTTATATTTTTTTGTTAATTTACTATATGTTAATCTGATGTCTAATTGTAATCAGTTAATATGTTTTTGTTGATTGTTAAAGTATTTAGTTGATCTAAAACATTCATTCGGTATGTGTTTTACAAATAAAACTAGATGAAAAATGTGTAAATGAAACCTGCACACCAAATGTTTGATAAAATGTCTACATGATATTCTATAACTGTGATGCAGTTGTTTCGTAGTATGATGCACTAAGTTTACATAAGATGTATGATAAAATCTCTTATTTTAATCGTTTCCACGTGCTTATTTTATTTGATGTGAAACATTTTTTTTAATAACACATCAGTTTTTGTTCTACTTACTAGAGAAGTTGTATTTTGATTATAGCATTGTATCTGGAAATGTTTAAAAAGCAACAAGACAAATGTATAAGTGTGTTGATTATGCTTATGACGTGTTATGATTTGAACTGTGATGCCATAGGATGCATGAAGATATATGAGTGTCTGATTATGCTTGTAATGTGCTAGGATTTGTACTGTGATGCCCTAGGGTTAATTTTGTTTAGCATTTATGAGAAAATGACCAATTGTGCCTAATTATGATTGTAATGACCTAGGATTTGAACTGTGATGCCCTAGGATGCATAAAGAAGTAAATTGACATAGATAGGGTTAATTGTGTTTGCGGTTCTCATAAAATGAATGAGTGTGCATGATTATGCTTTTAATGTGCTAGGATTTGAACTGTGATGCATGAAGAAGTGAATAGGCATGAATTAGGGTTAATTTTGTTTGCCATTTGTTATAAAATGTAAAAGTGTGTTGATTATGCTTATGATGTGCTATGATTTGAACTATGATGCCCTAGGATGCATGAAGATGTATGAGTGTCTGATTATGCTTGTAATGTTTTAGGATTTGAATTGTGATGCCCTAGGGTTATTTTCTTTGGCATTTGTGAGAAAATGACCAAGTGTGCCTAATTATGCTTGTAAACCTACTGCATTACAATCATTATTAAAATACAATAGAAGTTTGTAAACCTAATCATTAACAGGCTGTTTGGTTGGCCTAATTTCACTGCTTTTTATAGGTTTTAATATTAAAATACAATAGAAGTTTGTGTTTGGTTGGTCAAACAAACAACTTAATTTGGTATGTTAATGGAGGACAAATTTTAAGGTTAATTTTGAATTTTGTTACTGCTTCTTATTGCTTTATCTCCTCTCGCTCCACTGACCTGTGTATATTTTTTCATTTTGAAATAAACAAGTCTATTCAAGTGCCAACTGGTATGTAACTCCCTCCAAATGCGGCTGGATGTAAATGCAAAGAACTTGTAGGGATCCAAAGACTTGTGCATTTGCTGAACTTAAGGGAGGTGATTTTCCATATGTACAAGACAATGGTGGCATGTGAGTATATAAACTATGTATTTAAACTTTTAAGTATGATGCATTATCAGACATGTGATAATGTCATAAACTACAAAATAGCTGATAGGACATGCTAGTGTTGTTGCTTTAGCGTTTACAACCTTTGGATCCTCAGATGCTATGTCAATATTTCTAGTTTTAAGTATGGCCAAACAAATAATTTAAGATGTGAAAACTTAGTGACAATAGGGGATGTTGTCACCTCAAACAACTGCTTAGTTGTTGGATGTCGAACAAGGTGTCTCAGCCTTTTTAAACTGACTTGGCATCAACATTTTTACCTGGCAATTTATCGTATTTGTGTACATTAGTACCCTCTCTATTATGGCTATCAATTTCATTCGTATTAGTTTCAGGTTGTTTCTACATACTAGTTAGCTTCTATGGGATATCTGCCGAAGTATTTTTATACTCCTATTTCGTTGACTTCCTTTGCTTAATTATGTCGCTTTTAGATTGATTGAAGCGAGGATGTTGTGTTCGAATGTGGTCTGAACTGCAGATGTGGACCTGCATATCCCCAAGAGAGATTAATTATCAACTTGAGGTTTTACTAAATACACAGTCATTTATTGAATCAATATTATACTAGAAATTGTTTTTGTTTTATTTTCTTATTGTCTTTCTTCATTGTGAACAGGGAGCAGAACAAGAACAAGCTATTGTTGAAAGAGCATCTGGAGAGTTCACAAAGAGCCTCAAGTAAGACTATAAAAAGCATGTGCACAGTTTCAATTTCAGATAGTGGCTCTTTATATCGGAAGATTGGTAAATGTGATGTTACTTCTTTAAAAGGGAGGGTACTTTTTTATGACCTTCCAAACAGAGGATATATTGATTGTAGGATTAGTTGCAAGATAAACCTCAATGTATGAACGAAAGTAAGTTGTAATTTCAGTAACTCTTCTTGATATAAATCAATAGATATTTCATGTTGCCAAAAAACAATGATTTAATGGCTGGAGTAGCAGCATAACAATGATTTTTTGATCTGAACAAGGTGTCTGATCAAGGAGTACAAGAGTACCATTAAGACTAAACTAAACAAGATCTGTGATGGTATTTTGGGACTTTTTGAGTTGCATGTTGTCCATCTGCTGAGTCAAAGAATATTTTACTTAAAAGATGACGGGTGAATTACTTTAGTAACTAATGGAGCTATGTTTTTAAGGACACCAGATCTGACAGTTTTTAACTGAGATGTACTAACTTTTTTTTAATGTAATGCACTAACAAAATACATTGTGATGCAGTAACTTTTTTAACTGAGATATACTAACTTTTTTAAATGTAATGCATTTACAAAATACATTGTGATGCAGTAACTTTTTAACTGAGATGTACTAACTTTTTTATTGTAATGCACTAACAAAATACATTGTAATGCAGTAACTTTTTTAACTGAGATGTACTAACTTTTTTAACTGTAATGCACTAACAAAATACATTGTGATGCAGTAACTTTTTTAACTGAGATGTACTAACTTTTTTAACCGTAATGCACTAACAAAATACATTGTGATGCAGTAACTTTTTAACTGTGATGTACAATTTTTTAACTGTAATGCACTGACAAAATATATTGTGATGCAGTAACTTTTTTAACTGAGATGTACTTACTTTTTTAACTGTAATGCACTAACAAAATACATTGTGATGCAGTAATATTTTTAACTGAGATGTACTAACTTTTTTAACTGTAATGCACTAACAAAATAAATTGTGATGCAGTAACTTTTTAACTGTGATGTACAATTTTTTTAACTGTAATGCACTAACAAAATATATTATGATGCAGTAATTTTTTAACTGAGATGTACTTACTTTTTTAATTGTAATGCACTAACAAAATACATTGTGATGCAGTAATATTTTTAACTGAGATGTACTAACTTTTTTTTAATGTAATGCACTAACAAAATACATTGTGATGCAGTAACTTTTTTAACTGAGATATACTAACTTTTTTAACTGTAATGCATTTACAAAATACATTGTGATGCAGTAACTTTTTAACTGAGATGTACTAACTTTTTTTTACTGTAATGCACTAACAAAATACATTGTAATGCAGTAACTTTTTTAACTGAGATGTACTAACTTTTTTAACTGTAATGCACTAACAAAATACATTGTGATGCAGTAACTTTTTAAACTGAGATGTACTAACTTTTTTAACTGTAATGCACTAACAAAATACATTGTGATGCAGTAACATTTTTAACTGAGATGTACTAACTTTTTAACTGTAATGCACTTACAAAATATAATGTGATGTAGTAACTTTTTTAACCGAGATGTACTAACTTTCTTAGCTGTAATGCGCTAACAAAATATATTATGATGCAGTAACATTTTTAACTGAGATGTACTAATTTTTTTAAATGTAATGCACTAACAAAATACATTTTGATGCAGTAACATTTTTAACTGAGATGTACTAATTTTTTTAAATGTAATGCACTAACAAAATACATTTTGATGCAGTAACATTTTTAACTAAGATGTACTAATTTTCATATTTTCGATTTGAAAAATATCGATTTTTTCGAATTTATGAAATTTTTCCAAATTTTTGATTTTTTTTTTCAATTTTTTGAACCTTTTTAAAATTTTCAAAAAAAACCAATTTGTTTTTCAAATTTTCAAACTTTTTTTCAAATAATCGAATTGAAAAATATCGATATTTTTTTTCAACTTTTCAAACTTTTTTCCAAATTTCGAACTTTTTTTCATATTTTTGAACTTTTTTTTCAAGTTTTTGAACCTTTTTTCAAAATCTCAGAAAAAACATCGAATTTTTTTTTTAATTTTCCAACTTTTTTTTCGAATTTTCAAAAAATATTGATTTTTTGGAAAAAAATATCGATTTTTTGGAAAAAAAATTTCTCAAATTTTTGATTTTATTTTCTAATTTTCGAATTTTTTTTTATTTCTCGATTTTTTTTTCAAATTTGCGAATTTTCGGGAAAAAAAAATTTGGAATTTTTTTTTTAAATTTATGATTTTTCTTAAACTTTCGGATTTTTTTTTAATTTTAATATGTGTGTGAAATTTTTTTTATGTACTTACTTTTTTAACTGTAGTGCATTAACAAAATACGTTGTGATGCGGTAACATTTGTAACTGAGATGTATTATCTTTTTTAACTATAATGCACTAACAAAAAACATTGTGATACACTAACCTTTTAAACTGAGATGCACTAACTTTTTAACTGTAATGTACTAACAAAATACATTGTGACGCAGTAATATTTTTTACCGAGATGTACTAACTTTTTTAACTGTAATGCACTAACAAAATACATTTTGTGATGCAGTAACTTTTTTAACTGAGATGTACAAACCTTTTCAACTGTAATGCACTAACTTTTAACTGAGATGTACTAACCTTTTTAACTGTAATGCACTAACTTTTTTAACTGAGATGTACTAACCATTTTTAACAAAATACATTGTGATGCAATAACTTTTTAACTGAGATGTACTAACTTTCTTTACTGTAATGCACTAACAAAATGCATTGTGATGCAGTAACTTTTTTAACTGAGATGTACTAACCTTTTTAACTGTATTGCACTAACAAAATACATTGTGATGCAGTAACTTTTTAACTGTGATGTACAATTTTTTTAAGTGTAATGCACTAACAAAATATATTGTGATGCAGTAACTTTTTTAACTCAGATGTACTTACTTTTTTAACTGTAATGCACTAACAAAATACATTGTGATGCAGTAACTTTTTTAACTGAGATGTACCAACCTTTTTAACTGTAATGCACTAACAAAATACATTGTGATGTACATTAATGCACTAACAAAATATATTGTGATGCATTAACTTTTTTAACTCAGATGTACTTACTTTTTTAACTGTAATGCACTAACAAAATACATTGTGATGCAGTAACTTTTTTAACTGTGATGTACTTACTTTTTTTACTGTAATGCACTAACAAAATACATTGTGATGCAGTAACTTTTTTAACTGAGATGTACTAACTTTTTTTACTGTAATGCACTAACAAAATACATTGTGATGCAGTAACTTTTTTAACTGAGATGTACTAACCTTTTTAACTGTAATGCATTAACAAAATATATTGTGATGTAGTAACTTTTTAACTGTGATGTACAATTTTTATAACTGAAATGCACTAAAAAAATATATTTGGATGCATTAACTTTTTTAACTCAGATGTACATAATTTTTTAACTGTAACGCACTAACAAAATACATTGTGATGCAGTAACTTTTTTAACTGTGATGTACTTACTTTTTTTTACAGTAATGCACTAACAAAATACATTGTGATGCAGTAACTTTTTTAACTGAGATGTACTAACTTTTTTAACTATAATGCACTAACAAAATACAATGTAATGCAATAACTTTTTTAACTGAGATGTACTAACTTTTTTAACTGTAATGCACTAACAAAATATATTATGATGCATTAACATTTTTAACTGAGATGTACTCACTTTTATAAATGTAATGCACTAACAAAATACATTTTAATGCAATATCATTTTAACTGAGATGTACTAATTTTTTTAACGGTAATGCACTAAAAAAAAATATTGTGATGCAGTAACTTTTTTAACT
This sequence comes from Tanacetum coccineum, assembly GCA_026074375.1. Taxonomy (NCBI): domain Eukaryota; kingdom Viridiplantae; phylum Streptophyta; class Magnoliopsida; order Asterales; family Asteraceae; genus Tanacetum; species Tanacetum coccineum. Next base: position 27,857 of record BQNB010085796.1, read on the forward strand.
CAGATGTACTTATTTTTTTAACTATAATGCACAAACAAAATACATTGTGATGCAATAACTTTTTTAACTGAGAGGTACTAACTTTTTTTTACTGTAATGCATTAACAAAATACAATGTGATGCAGTAACATTTTTAACTGAGATGAACTCATATTTTTAAATGTAGTGCACTAACAAAATACATTTTGATGCAGTAACATTTTTAACTCAGATGTACTAACTTTTTTAGCTGTAATGCACTAACAAAATTTATTATGATGCAGTAACATTTTTAACTGAGATGTACTCACTTTTATAAATGTAATGCACTAACAAAATACATTTTGATGTAGTAACAATTTTAACTGAGAAGTACTAATTTTTTTAACGGCAATGCATTAACAAAATATATTGTGATGCTGTAACTTTTTTAACTCAGATTTACTTAATTTATTAACTATAATGCACTAACAAAATACATTGTGATACAGTAACTTTTTAACTGAGATGTACTAACTTTTTTTTACTGTAAT
>BQNB010085797.1:0-28368 GCA_026074375.1 Tanacetum coccineum
GGAAGGAGTAGATGTATACTTGATAGTGTCCTTGGCCTTCTTTTGAGGTTAGCTTCTTTTGCCTTTTGAGGTTAGCTTCTTTTGATTTTAGGTTATTTTGAATCTTTCGAGTGCACTATTTCAATCACATGGTGGAAGAGACATCTCGTCATTAGCCGGTATGTATTATTTGATTCCCCAGGGGAAGTGTTAGGAGTATAATTATTTAAAACATGAGAAGAGTTCTTTCTGATTCAATTAGTGTCTTGCCCAATCGGTCAATCACTAAGCTTATTCTTAAAATGAGTAGAAATATTTGATAAAAGAGGTACACATAGGTATGATGATTCCTTTAAATAGTCAGTATCCTGCAGGAAGAAATGCCTACATTTGGGACTTAGTTGACTTAGGTGTTATCATTTCAACTCCTTAGAGGGAATAATTGCGACATCCGGGACTTAGTTGACTTTGGTGTTATAATTTATATCATCACTATCATGTAAGGAGAAATACGGACATTCGGGACGTAATTTACTTTGGTGTTGCGGTTTCGAGTTATTTGTGTACTTCGGATATCTGGGCTTTATACATCAAGACTACTTGATTTGGCTTGCAAGAAAGTTCTGAATCTACTCAAGAAAGGATTATGGGTTTAAGGGAAGCTAAGACAACTTCAACACCGACATCACCAACCACACAAGCTCAAATTACATATGTATTTGAATCTGTTTCATACTTGAGGTTTGAAGCAAAGACTTTCGTAACTTAGAAAGAAAGTTGAAGTAACGCTGAAGAGTGCTTGGACAAAGAAAGATCAGATTGACAACCTTTTAAAAGAAAGAAGGTTAATGAGGAGCTTGAAAAAGTTAGTTGGTGGGAGATTGTACGAAGGAGACCTACGGCGGCTACAAAGGACCATATGATTTCATCATATGATGTTCTCATCATTCAGGTCAAATCTTCGTATATAATAAACATGTGAATATGTACATAAGTAGTAAAAGACTTAGGCTTATGTGGTGTTCGAGTACGATGATTTTTCAAGAATTTTCCACAAAATTCACAAACTTTCAAAATTTCATACTCAACATTATATCATATCCCTTATAATTTGAGGGGAGCATTAAAATGTTCCTATAAGTTATTCTGTGAAATTTTGTCCCCGGATGTTTAATCAATTGATATCCAAAATATCAAGGGATTAACATTTTGGATAAGGGGAGAAAATGTGATTAAACTAAATCTAACTTGTATCCAAATGTGATCATATAAAATGGACTCAGTACACTATACACTTAGCATGTACTACGATATCGATGCACTTGTTAAGGGGGAGCTTTTAGTGATGATGAAAAAACTCTCAAAGTGTAAATCTTTTGATATTTATATCAAACACTTTGATTGAATTTTCAATGGTTTTGAAGGATTGTGATGGAATACCCAAAAGACCGGCCATGTTCTTAAATTTATGGAGATATAAGGTGGTTAGGCATAGGTATTCAAATCCCATGATCCAGCCAGAACCGGAGGGATCTACCCAGGGATATCCACTAGTTAGTGTAGAAGTCCTTAGGTATGATAAAAGGAGAAAAAGTGAGAAAAGGGAATAATGCCGACTGAGATGGAGCTAACACTGGAACAAACCCAACAAGGTGTTAGTTATGAAGTCTCGGTAAGCATTGAAGGGGTTGAAGAATGAAAAAGAAATGTAAGGATAAAGGGTGTAAAGAAAGAAGCCCTCCATACACTTAGGCAGAAACCGGGTCAATACATAAACTGTCTCGAAACACTTAAGGTGTTGTCTGACATTAAAGACTGTCATGGACCCAGTGACGCTATGCACAACCCTCCCTAGCCACTCAAGGTCTCTCAAAAGACTCTTGTTTCATTTCTCACGGAGATTACACGCATTTCTATCGACTTTCTTACTCCGAGTTAGTTGATATTGAAAAGTTGGCAGTCTGCTCCAGCCTCCGATCACTAAAATCAAAGTGCACTATGGAGTTAGAAGCAAAAGGCGATTCATCCATAAATTAATTAGGACACTTGTCAATTCTGCTTGCTAAAGTCACACAATGTGATAACAAGAAATATATTATAAGGGTCCTTACGCATTATACATTGTGATTTTTGCAAGAAAACTTAAAACAATCACGCGTGATTATATTCTCAATTTGAGATGGAAATCATGCTTGAGCCAACATTCATACAAGCTCATGGTGGTGACTTGTGCGGATTTATACGAATCAACTTGTGACAACTGGAAAGAAACGATGGTGCGATTCTATAAGAATCAAAACTTGTTCCAGGTTATGAATTGACGATTGATGATGAATTTTTGAAATGATTAACACTCTCGATGTGTCACAAAACCACTTTAGCAAGTGACACGTTGATTGATTTTCAAATCAATTTTTCTATTTCAATCGGTGAGATAGTAACTCACTGGTTCACTCTTATCGTGCTGTCTGCTTTGAGACGTTCCGATAATGAGAACATGTTGAGTTTGATGAATCTAATGCAAATGTGTTAGAAAGATTCTATACTTTAGCTGGAAATCCTGTCAAGGAGATTCTTCTTAAATTAAATCTACCTGATCACAGGTCGATCCTCACGGATTCGAAGGTTACTCCAACCACACCTGGACGAATGACAAAGCCATATTCGTCCCCCCTCTTTATTGCTAACTGTTTAAATGCAGGATACGTAAAGATGGTGGTGAAGGTACCTGATTCCAGCTGACTCACAAGATTCATAGCCACATGCTCATACCCGACCGACAAACATAAAGACATCATGAAAGCTCAAGTACATGTTTCAAGACTTCCGTTACTCTGATACCGTACGTCTTTCTTGAAGTGACGAATTATTAAAGTCAAAGAATTTCAGAAGTTCTTCGTTCACTTGTACAGAACGTCTTTCTCGAAGTTGACGAAGTGTTAAAGTTAAAGAATTTCAAGAAAGATGCAACATTAAAGCTTTTCAAGTTAACAAATCAAGAATGGTATGATCATGTCGGTCCAGAAGTCACAAGATCACAAGATGACAAAGTCACAAGATGGCGAAACGAGATTATACTTGGTTGATGATCTCACAGTGCTCAAGATCACATCTCCACTTACAAGTAAAGATAAAGGAAACAAGCTCGGCCTAAAGTCAAAGATTACTGAACAACACTATTTCACAAGAGAAAAGTCAAGTATACGAGCTAAAGACTAAGGAATATAGCATAGTAAGTGCAAGGTTAAATTTGGTAAAAATGTAGTGACCCACCTAGGGAGATTGTTGGAAACAAGAAAAATATCGGTCACTTCTAAGTTGTAATAGTCTTAGCCCGTAGTTTGTTATATGATTAGACTAGTAAGCTAGTCTGGCCCAAGGCTCATGGAATGCCCGTTAAGGCCCATGGCCGGCCAAGTATGTAGTTTATATACCCTCTTCATGCCTTGGAGAGGGTGGTTGGTTGTTTCATTTCACATTTTCACACACTTAATAATATTATCATCTTTCTCTCTGTAGAAACTTTCCAACCCACTTCTCTCTCTAGTTCTTGCATAACATTAAAGATTACTAGTATTCTTCACATGTTGCGAAGGCAATTATTAGCACACTGTATGAAGAACATAATAACGACAATCAGGTAATATAAAGTTCATTAGTGCTTTTTTAACCGTAATTTTGGTACTTATTGGACAATCAAAAGTGGCATTAATAATACAAAGTCATGACTTCGAAAGTATGTGATAAGTCTTTGAAACCAACAGGTTAGGTTTGTATGTAGCGAGTGACAACGGCTGCTAATGATGTCGTGTAAGATATCCATAATTGGCAGCAAGCTCACCACAACATAGTTCGGATTACTTATTGGGTACTACAAATAAATGTGTGACTTTGATATGTACTTATAACCGCATATTTGTTTCTAATATGCCTAAATGCCTTCTTATAACTGTTGATACAAAAGTTGGATGTACCTAGATCAGGCCCGAATTAGGTATAATTCGGGTTGCTTGGCTCCGGCTCTTGGGCCAGGAAAGGTTTGACCTGTTTACCATGTCTGCCAAACTCATTTCATTCCTTCTAATCACAATTAATGATTTTTGCCATTTTTGTACTTTTGATAGTTACCACTATTGACCCATATACCTATCAATTAATTTTAATTATTTCTCTATATATTGATGCACTACCCACCCTTTTTTCATAACACATTCCATTCATAATCTAGTTGTGTACACACACTAAAAACATACCAAAATGTCTCACCTTACTCGCCTAGCAAATTCTGCTAACTCCGACTCAGAAATACATAGGAAATAATTTTGAGATAGACAAATGTAAAGGGATTTTAAGGTTGGTGTAGAGAAACTTATGTACTTTTCAAGAGTTCAATGTTCGATGTCATGAAAGGCGAGAAAAATATTGAGGAATGCAACCCTTTTTTACATGTGTACAACTATTCTGCTGACTCTTAAAATTTCTAAAAGATCATTAGGATTATGAGTGGCGAAATGTAGGGAGTTAGAAGAAATCAATAAGTGAAACTCAACTCAAGTCTTGAAGCAAATCTCTTTCATTTCTAAGTTCGCCGTCAGTAAATTGCTAGTCATGTTATGTTTATGTGCTCATTATCGTCAAACCAAGTCAAACTCTTATTTATTTATAGTTGTTAAGGTTACAGTATTATGTTGGCAAACTCTTCATTGGCTTATTTAGTTTATGTGTCCAGGTTGTATCCTAGAGAAACTTGTAATAGTTATTGATATATCAATGAAAGAATTTGCAGGTTTTTTCAATCTATTTTTTGTTTCTTCATTATTATTTTCACTTTAATGAAGCCAAAAAATGAATTCTACTTGCATTGACCCCGTTGTCTAAAAGGTTTTGTTTCCAAGTAAGCAATAATAACCATTACATTAAAAACAAAACGGAACTAAATTTTAATGCAAAAACTATCAATTGTAGTTTACGTCCGTCTGTTCGACTTACATTAGTGTGGATTAAATTACAGGAACGCCTTCCCGTTATTCTATTAGGTGCTAAAGTATTTGATAAGAAAGGAATAGATCCATTGATTACTGCATAAGGTTTAAGCTTGCGGACAGTTTTCCTAAACAGGATGGTATATTTGATGATTGTGGTGTTTGGGTTTGTATCCTTTTATATCGGTTGGCGCATGGCTTATCTTTGGATGTCGAAGATCCTTTTGACGTTGCCCTGGCATATCGTGAGAAGATGCTTCGTTTGTATTTTTCTCATAAAATTGATACATTTTAAATAAATTGTGCATTCAAAATTTAGACGAAAATATCATTTAAACTTTTGAATTTAATTGTTTAAAATATAATATTTTTTACTGTTTTCATATTACTTTTATGTTAATCAAATCAACAAACACAGAAACACGAAAGCATAAACAAACTGAATCAAAAGTTCAATACATAAACATAAATTAAAAACCAAACAAGGATATGTAACCTTGCATGGAAGATCTTACAAATTCATAAGAATACCAACAACCTAGAATTTTTTAGCATAGCCAATAAACTCGTGTTTGTCAAATGTCCTTAACTGAGTCTCAAAGATCTTCAGCATAAGATCATTCATCAGGTTCAAATCCATGGCTTGTTGCTCCCTGAAGAAGGCAACACTTTTTACAATTCTAGGGCCTTTGTGATGCTTTGCTTCATTGATTATCTCCTGCCTCGTACTGAGACTTGCATAGACTTCCCTCACAACCTTCAAAGTCTCCTGGCAATGCCATAGTCCCTATCTACCTCTCTGTCCATCATCACAGTCCACATCATGGACATGTTGGTAGAGTTGGATGCTTCACGTAGTTCTCCAAGAGGGGACTGATTCATTTTTGCAGAGCGGATGGTATTTGTATATGAGATGAAGATGAAGTTTGTGAATGTAAAAAAAACCCTATAAATACTACATAAAATCAACCATTGTGGCTATTTAATAAATTGTCGTGTACTCTTTTTCCAAAGGGGCATGTCGTTTATTTTTTTCATAATACTTGTTCGTTTCTTTGTAAACGGTTTTCATAACCCACTAATATGAAGCCTCATTAAACTTAAATTTAAACATACTTTAAAGTCCATTATCAACAGCCTATATCACTGACCTTAGCAAAACTGGGCCAGACCAGTAACAATTAAGAAGCCTACAACATTGACCTATCATTAACCCTTTATCTAGTTTAGTCTTGTTCATGGCCCAAAGCCCCAAAAAAAGTATTAAGGGGGTAAGTTGTATGTTATTAAAATATAATTATAAGGGTTAGTTGTGCAATTGATAAATTGCAAGTCACTATTGCCCTGAGATACATTTGACCATCTTTCTCTATGGTGCCGCCTGAGTTTCTTTGCAATGATGGTTTTGTCAGTGCCTTACCACTATCAAAACTTTTATAAATCCCACTAATTATTTTCATATCATAATTACTCTTCAACCACCTTACTAATATATTCCAGACAAATTATTGTCTCAATGGCTGCTCAGGGTACCATTAAACCAACTTGCAAGGCGTGCAATGATGATCTTATGGAATTCAGTGCGGAATCCATGTGCCGAAATACATAAAAATCTTCATTGAGGCAACAATAGTTTGAAATGAGCATGTTTGAGTTAATGTCCAATAGCAAGAGCAAGCGAAGTTCATCAAGAAATAACTAGCGCAGTTTGAATGGCAATGATTTCGAATGGAAGATATGAATGAACCAGATGAGTTTTATGATGCCTTGTTTTTCTTGAGGGGTGATAAGAGGGTAGTTTTCTTATATTTGGCTCAACCACTCTTTTATCTTCTGTTAATTTGCTTGCGTGGGTTAAAGTGCCTTGAATTGATTATAGTTACCAACCAAACCGTGCCAGTCTCTTAGGCTGAAACCCTTTTTTTCCCGTTAGAATTAGGATTAGGACTGGCATAGGTTTAGAATAAAATAGAATTAACATATATTAGATAACCAAGATATTAATAAATTAATACATTTAACATCGCTTCAAGTGTTCGACTCCCTACTTACCACGAAACTAACACCAATTGGGTACACTGCCCGTTAAAGTGTTATTTTTGGTTTAGTCGGCAAAATATAAATTTAAAACTTGAATCATAAAAATATACACCACACAATGACACATTAGTTTCCAAACACCCTATAATAGTGTTGTTAAATTTTGGTGTATGTAGATATAGATGTTAGATTGTATTTAGGTTAACTTATATGTGTGTGTGAATAAAGAGTAGTTGGAGTTTTTTACCAAATGTAGCCAAGTATACCCAAGTTAATTATGTCATCTGTGTTTCATATTGAGGAATTGCAGTTCTTAGATGTATGCTAAATTAGAATGGCAACTGTAAGTCCTTTTTTTGCCATTCCATTGAACAGAGTATCTATTTAAAGTGTATGTTTGGTACTCTCTTTTCTCTATGTATGTTTATATTTCATTTATAGGTTTGGTCGATGCATTATGATAACTCAGGTATTAATTAGATGTGTATTTGAGTTTCAGTGTTGTAATATGTTAGATTTAGTGAAAAAGTACATAAATGGTTCTGGTTTAATGTTCATTGCATAGCATGGCTTCACAGGGTATTGTTGGCGTTTCAAGATAAAGGGCAATTTGGACTATGTTGATATGAATATGATTGTATGTATAACCAGTGTGTCACCTACATCTGACCCTCTATCATGGCAATGAGACTTGTATCAGGGCAACTGGCCAACCTAAACTTGACTGATCTTTATGATGGTTTAGATTTGGAAATGCATTTGTATTTTGTATTTGCAGGTAAGTTTAACTGATATGGTATTTAGGATTGGTCTTTAGATGAGGATTTACATTTGGGAAATGCATTTGTAGGTTAGATTAACTTATATGTCCTTAGATTAACTTCATTTGCATTTGCAGGTTACATTAAATGAGATGGTATTTAGGATATACATTTTCCATTGAAGGTTATAGTAACTGATATGCTCTTTAGTTTAGGAAATGCATTTTGGCCTAATATCTTGCAGGTTTGGCTTACTGTTGCATTTTCAGGACAACCACATGGACCAAACATGCAATTAAGTTAAAGTATAGTTGGACCACAAACCAAACCCCACATACTTTACACTTATCTTAGAACCCCACCGCACTTTATTTTGGCCCATCTCTTTCTCATCAACAAGCAGTTTTCAATCATAACAAAGACATTCCTTATCTTTTTACTGGAGATGGCAAATAACCCTTTGATGTTAGACATTCAAGAAGGTATGTTGGATCTTGTATCCTCTTTAATAGCCCTAATTGCTCATTTTCACAGTATATATTTAATATTTTTTTAACATTGAAATTAGGGTTTTATTATTATATAATGGTTTATTATATATTAAACTTAGGGTTTTCTGTTTAATAAATTAATAGTATGTTTGTTTCATTATTCAGTTGTAATTAGGGTTTTGTTGTTATTTAATTAAATATAATTTTTAGTTGAAATTTAAATTGTTTTTTTTTTGAATTTATGTTTAAGGTTTTCTAAATATTATGTATTGATTTTAATATGACAGATGATATGCCTATCATGGATGAAGTTTTCTTTAAAATACAAAAAATGAGTATTTTGAGTTTAATCCTCTAAGGTATGTTAATGGGTCAGTTTCTAGTGTTTTTGCATTCACTTGTGATAGGGATATATTCCCTACATGCCTAGATTGGATTTGTTCTAAGATAATTGAATACAAATGGGCTTTGTTCTATTGTTTACCAAACAAATCACTTGAACAAGGTTTGAAGTTAATCCACACTGATAATGATGTCCATTCATTCTTTGCTGATGCTGAAAGGGAGTGGTAAAATTCACTTGTATATTGCTCATAAGCAACAGGATTTAGGGAGGTATTACTTAAGAAACATGGTTTGGGTAGAAGAGGACGCTGCCTTGCGTTGCTCTAGTTCAAGTCCATTTAGCACTAGGATTAAAAGGAAGGGTGGTAAGACAACTAAGGAGGGTTTAAGGAAAAAAGCAAAGGGGGAGCAAAAAATGGTTGATGATGAGCCTGTAGGTAGAAAGTCAGTTCAGACAAGTCGCAAGGGGAAGGAAATAATGTATGAATTCCCTGGTCCTTCACCAACCAAGGAAAGTCAGGTTAGTGTTACCAATTACAAAAGAGCCATTGTTAATGGAAAAGCTAAAATGGTTGAGGTTGAGGATGTTGGTCTTGTTCAACCTGTCGGATCAGCAACAAAGGTTCAGAGATCAACTACGAAGGTGTGTCAATTAACTTGCTCATCTTTATGAATTCCAGTTAAATATCCATGTTGCCTTAACTAACTTTAAATTGTTTTTTAAATGAAAATGCAGGTTGAGTTTTTCTAATGGCCTAGTCGGTTTACACGTCCATGTTGCTAAATTGATCTGGCTAGTTCATCAGTTCAAGATTTTGACTATCTTGCTAAACTGTAATTTTAAGCGAACAAAACTAAGTAGTTTACTTCAGTTTAGGATTTGTATGGTAAACGAGTTGATGATGTTCCAAGACATTTTATTACTATTAATATTTTATTGTCACACCTGGGCTAATGAAGCGGTATATACGTTGTTAGAAACTTATGTAACTGCCTAAATGTTTCCCCTTGAAAAGGTTCGTTTTATGAAACATATATATCGTTCCATTACATCATAAAAAATGGTACTTTGGGCGTATATACGTTAGTTATAATTCATCTTTGTGATGTTTGTTTTGAAATCAACAAGTGTAAAAGGTTCCCAACAATTTAAAAGTGACTGATATCCTCTTAATTAACTAGGCAAAGCCCGCAAAAAATATCATTGCAATAAGTAAACAAGTAGATGATGTTTATAAAACCCATTGTACTTAAATGTTGAAATACCACTATAACCAAGGACACAACTTATAATTACCACTAAAACAAATAAGTACAAGTAGATAAGTGTTGTTCAAGACTCCACAAGTACAAAAACAAGTATGGATGATTGGTCAGGATCAGCCTAGTCTTTTTCTAACCCTATTTATGGTTATTTTTCTAGGTATGGAATTATCTTTGATTATATGGTTAAAAGTATTTTATGCATCACATTTATAAATCATTGTTTAAAAACTTAATATGTGAAACGTTTTACTTACAAGAACAAATAAATTACCTATAAAATTTATTGTGTGTTGAAGTTAAACTATGATGTATTTTTCAACATAAATTATACCTTTAAGGTATGAACATGGGAAGAACTTAACTCTAAAGTTATCTAAGTCAAACATGATGATTTTCTCTAAGATGCTAGATATGTTGTCCTACAAACTAGAATATGAGATTTGGGGCATCTTTGTCTGTTCTCCTAGATGTAGCCTAGAAGGAAGTTATACAAATCTGCAGGTATGGTGATATGAACAAACTTAACGATATAGCAAAAAGTATGGCCTAATTAACTGTATATAGCCCATCTTCCAAGAACTTAGCAAATATTATTTTAAAATTTAGACTTTAGATGCATCTAAGGAAGAATGAAGTCCTAAACTAAAAAAAGTTATGAAAAAGGAAGCTAGATGCTTTGTTCTATGTCTCCCTATGAACTTGTTAAAATAGGAATAAAAGAAAAGAAAAAAAGAAAAACAACAAGAAGCTGGTTCACCTTACCTAAGAACTCCCCCTCTAAAACCAAGAAGAAAAGGTATTGAATTCCCCTGTAAGAATCTGTTTGGGGATTATTTACATTGTGACAATGTAGCTGATGAGTTAGTCTTGGATGATAATTGGCAATATGAAGGATTGGTTGTAGATGATGTTGGAGGTTCTAGTAAACATTGCGATTTGGAACATGAAAATGTTGTTTACAAGGGTCATTCACTTCCAAATATGGATAAAGAAAGATTCTCAAACATTGTTGTATTAGATGATGTAGTCACTGATGCTTTAGCCTATACATTGTCGTTGGTATTAAAGAAGAAGTGTAGGAAAAATGTTAATGTTACTAGAAAGACAAGATTTCTAAACAATTCAAAGAGTATGAGATTAAGGAAAGGTTGAGGGAAAAGAGTTGCAATAGAAGGGCATGGTCGAGGTTTGGAAAGATTGATTGGGTTAAATGTGGATGTGGTTGATGATGATCTACAGGTCACGAAACAAGTATCACTGCCAGCTAGATCCTCTAACACCGAGGTCAAAGATTTGGAATAAATAACAAGGTAAGTGTTTATGTTTAAGCACATCTGGACTTATAACTATATCTATGTCTCAGCATAAACTTATAATTAAGGTCATCTTTGTAAGCAAAGGTAGTTGATACACAATATACATATCGATCACATCCTGTTGTCAACAATATTTAAGTGGTCACAACAATTACCATCAAGTAGTGTTGTATGAACTTCTGAGTATCTTTATACTCTGTATTACTAAGCACGTCTTTGTAATGGCCCTCTACTCTCCATTGTGCATTGTTATACTAGTATTACGACCTTTACAAGTTAGGGAAAATTGGTTTAGTTACCCAAATTCAAAGTTTAACAATAGTCGTTGAAACTACAAAAGTACTAAGTATGGCCCAACCAATTTTTAAGAAGTATAATTTTAGTATAGCCACTGCGACAAACCATTCATGGGAAGATTTGTTGACTAAGTATTATGCTGATACATAAAGTACTGAACAGTGTATTCCTGGTGTGGGTGATACATATCTTCCGTAAAAAGTCACGTGGTGTGAGCTCATACATCTCTCACTACTGTAACATAATTATTTGCCTCCTGTTGTGACTCGCTTCTGTAGTTGTTTCCTTGACTAGATTCTTCCCGTTGTATAGAATTTAGTTTCTTTCTAACCATGTTCTATACATTACAATGTAAGTATAAATTAGTTGCTACTAAAAACAATATAAACTTTGTTTTATAATTTAATACTTACTTGTATTTTAGGTAAGGGTACAGTACAAGCAGTTCGGTTGTGTCCCTTTACACCACACCTTCCACACTTATTAATTATCGGCCCCTCCCCTTCCCAGACATTTCTACCCATAACAGTGTGCAAGACTTGTTGGATATCTATATGGAATTTGCCAGTTGAAACATCTTTGACAGGAAAAAACAATCCTTCATATGTACCTGAATTGTTGAGATTAATTAAAAACCATGTTTTTTTCCCAATAGTTAACAGAAGTTAAACCCCCAACCTCTGCAACTGCAACAAAAGTGACCACATGGTAAACCCCGATAAACCTGCATCTGCGACATGTACATATCAGCTTTAATCCAAATAACCACATGTATCTATGGTTGTCCCTGACCTCATAGATTTTGTACTGAGAACCCGTTTACACTCCTATTTTGAGCTCTTTAAGGATCGGTACTTTATTTTGGCAGTTGCCCATGGTGTAAGTTCGTCATCCGGTGCATCTAACATTTAAATTAGTACAACATGGTTAGTGGAAAAATGTTTCATAATATTTTGCACTGAATAGTTTAAAAAAATGATTAATTACTACCTTGATATTTTTGTCGACGTTCGTAATACCATTTTTGAAGAGTATCTCTAAACCAGCCACATCAGGAGGATTTAATAGGAATTATCCTACACGTCTTTGTTAATCGCATGATTGATTCAATGGTTTTTTGTGCCATATAGTTGTATCTATTTGCAGGGCACATTGCCCTAGACCATTTCTCAATTCCAGCATCAACTAGTTTTTGGTGTGCATCAGGTCTTAAATCATGAATATCAGACATAAGTTTTTTAAAATCCTCAGGCATGTACGCTTTGCATGTCTTCCAGTATAACTCCTTAAATTTATTACTTTGCATACCATAATTCATCATCAAATGAAGACAACAATAACCATGAAACGAATTTGGAAAAACAGTGTTACATGCAAGTGTAATTGCATAATGTCCTGCTGATATATTGCTAAATTTTGTACTTCGCAATATGCAATCCTATCAACTTTCTCAAAACCATGTCCACGACACACCAGTCTCACCTTGCGACACACCAGTGGCAATAGGTATAATCAGATTGTTTCTATCCATGCCAACAGCAACAAGATTGTTCTAGAGTAAGTCCCCTTGTCAAATGGTGGCCATCGATTAGATCAACGGCCTTATATAGCATAAGAAACTCTTAATATATTACAAGATAAACGTTAAATAGTCATTTATGATATAATACTTAATTAGGTAAAAATAAACACAATATATACCTCTTGCTAGTTGGTAGTTTTCTAATTTTTACACATATGTTGATATAAAACTAGTTGCTTAAAACTAGGCAACTTTGTCATACAATAAGGCAACTTTGTCATACAATAGGGCAACTAAGCAACCTATAGTTTTGGGTAACAATTCACTTTTAATACCTAAAACCACAGGGACTATATTTGCAAACATTTTAAAAACAACTTTTATTACTCTTGCTGTTTTGATTGTTGCATTTTCAGGAAAACAAAAGGACAAAAAATGTAAGTAACTATATCTAAGGACCACAAAACAAACCATACATAACTTACACTTAAATATCATAACCCGACACAACACTCCTTTGGGACCATCTTTCAGATATGGTATCAAATTAAAAAGGGGAAAAGGGAACATTCCTTGTCCTCTTCGCATAAATGGAATAAAATAGAAGGTATGTTTGAAATTAGGGTTTTATTGTTAGATTATTTTTTTTAATTAAATTTAAAATTAGGTTATATTGTAACAATCTGCTTGGTTTATTGGCCCCCAATATACAGGTAGTAACAGGAACTAGTTTTTTGAATGAAAATTCAGGTATTTTATGAATGATGGACTTTTGGGTTCAGGGATTAGTTAAAGCTTTTGGTAGTTGCTAAATTATGGTTATATGTAATTTCTTATGAACAAATACAAGTTGTTGCATTATGTTTATGTATTTGTGGTTAAAAACATATGCTAATTTGCAGGCTTAATGTAAGAATTGTTTTTCAATAAGATTGTTTGGAACCTTAAATGTAACACACTTGCAAAATATTCATAAATATAAGGTAAAACATGTGAATGAATACTTAATCAGAAATTTTAGAATATGCTTACCGTAACACCAAAGCCTATGAAAAACATCTTAAAACGTCCATTATCATCCGTTTGAATGTTTGTAACAGTGCCTTCATTTTCCTTCTTTAAGTTATAACAATAAAAAGGCAACTGAGCAAATGATTCAATAAGACATCCTTGACTTGATGCCAATGCGATATGTTTCCCCCTCCAAGCTTTCTTGTATGAAACGTATATATTCCATTCCATTTCCACATCATGGCAATGTCCTTTTGTCTATATACCCTGTAACAACTCTAACATTTGTAGTAATAATTTTACCCAACAATTTAATGTAACATTACGATGATATGGATTGAATTGGATTTTAGAACATGCATGATTGTCGTTAATGTTTGTTATTCGCCATTTAGTACATTTCTTCATCCTACGAGTGAATATGTACCAATAACAATCTGGTTGCACACATTCTACAACATACCATTCAGGGCATGAGTTACAAACTTTACATTGATACCCTTCCTTTAAAAATTTAAGAGCTATCTCATAGATGAACGCTTCCTTATCATCAAATGTATATTTTTTGCGAATTTAAATATGCTTTTTTTTCAGTAACAAGTGTAGGTGCATGTGGTGGGAATGGAACAAACATAAGTGAGTTTTTTCTTTCCATTGATGAATAAAATTTAGGTTGGGAAACAAGGAACCATTCTGATCTATATCTAAATGTTTTTGATTTGAAGACGGAGTTACCTCTTTGGTTGGTTGACCTAGTTTGATGAAAAGTTTTTTTACCTCTTCTCCAGACACTTCATTCACAAAAAAACGTACATCATCATCGTCTATTATGTTGAGGGAGATAGAACCAATGTTGTAGGATAAAGATATTTGGTTTGCATCACCAACCTTGAACTTCTTCTTCACATAACGCACTAGATTCGAGTAATTTACATCATTTGGGAGTAACACACCATATTCTAATTCTTCATACACTAAAAAGACCTTGAACTTAAGAGAACTCATTTGGTTTTGTTATTGATGTAATGCATTTCTAGAATGTGATGTATATATAGAAGGGAACTTAATGAACCAAACCAATAAAGTACTAGTATTAAATTTGGAGTTAAACACATTCACCTACTAGTGGCACAATTTACTATTTTTTACCTTTTGAACAATGTTTAATGTCTAATATCAACTTGCACCATATCAGTATCTATTACTGTGTTACTTAAATTGAAAATTATAAGATTGCAATATACTAGTATATGTTAGTGTGGTTGTTAAAAATGTAATAGTTACTTGTTTACAAGATTAAACAACTTTAAATTACGTTCCATATAATTAAACATGGTAAATGCAAATGAAACAAAATGTCACCAAGTTTCAACTAACTTGCTGATGAAAATTTACAGGACGATAAGTGGTTACAGACCTACCCGCGTATGAAAATTACATAATATCCTACACTTAAAACTGGGAAACATTACAGTACCACAATCTAAACAAAATAAACTATAATTTGTTATTATAGACAGCGAGTTTTAAATGACGGTTACATCATTATCAAATACTACAGGCCATGTCTAAAAACCTTCACTACATCAACATAAGACATAAGACCTCCACTCCAGAAACCTGCATAAAGATTAGCCCGCACAATAAAGTGAATGATCTGGGTGAGCAACAAGAATCAGTGATTCTTTGTTCGGGCCAACAAAGAACGAACCAACATTTCCTTGGATAGCCACATTCTCAAATGATTATGAATTTCCCGTGTACACTTATACCGTGTGACCCATAATGTGGCCAATAGTTGCTTCCATTATTGGTGAATCATGGTTATTAAAACCCAGTAATTTGAGAAAATGATAGGAGGGCATTGTCTTGATTATCGGAGCCGATGTTATAGAACCACCATAAATTGATAACTGACACCATACAAATACATAGTATGCAGGTGTAGGTATATTTCCAGAAAGTACGAGAGAGTTTTGAAGATTGGAAACATATAATGTAACCGAAAGACCTCGCATTACAAGGTCCGGTATGTCAATAACTTGAAAGCGGTGGTTAATCATATCAAATGAAACTAGTAGGTAATGCTTGTAACTATCACCACTATTGGCTAAAATCCTTTCATGACCAACCCAATAAATAAATTGACCAATAACAGCTTGTGTTGACCGTTTGAATCTAATTGATTCGCGGGGCAAACGGTTAATGTCAAGTTGGTCCCATCTTAGAGAGCTAAGTGTAAATACATAAACAGACCAATTTCCTTCGATGGAGGACGGGTATGAAATTCTAACAATGGTTGGGTCTAGATTATCAGGACGGACACCAAAGCCTAAAAGAATTTTACAAGAATCTGGTTGAAAATTTGGGACAAAAACCCCAACCTATTTTTTAATCGATGGGTTTGCAATACAAACCATCATGTTATTACCATATGAAAAACACCAAACGCCATGAGAAGTACCAATAGGTTTCAGATTTGCTATATGGAGGTTTGTTAAAGTTGGGGTGTGGATTAAATTGTCATCTACACATATCATAGAACCTTGAAAACCATGATTATAGGTTAAATAAAATACATCATTGAGGGACTTACGAACACCATAATTAAAGAAGAAGGCGAAAGAGTCTATGCAAGACTTCCAAGACTTTGATACAGTACAAATCTGGAGCAAAGACTTCACTCGAAGTCTGTTTGCATTTCAAACGGTATGTAGTCTGGCATTTTTTTGAAAATTTGAGTAATAAGATTAAAGATGTTTTGGGTTCAGATTGAAATTATAGATTGTGAAGATTGAAAGTGAAAAAGAAGACTTAATTATATTCAACCCCCACTCATTTATGACAATAGACCTAACTTACAGGAACAATTTAGTGTTGATGTACTTTGTTGTAGTTGTTATAGTGTAGACTTTCTAAAATAGTGTTATTTAATAAGAAGACTAAAATAGTTGCCATTTTCAAATTATTTAACTTTCACAAACTAAATCAATTTTGCATGCCATTTAACACCTACATGATGAGTTGGTATGTACCTTCATCCAATACTACGGTTTTTCTGCTTCAATCTTGTGCCTCCAAAAGTATTAAAGCATCCGTTCACGATAGGCTAGCGCTGTTTGTAGAGGGTCATCGACTGTCAATGGTAGGTTACGGCTCAATCTGTATAAAAAGATACACACCCATACACCACAGTCCCCATAATCGTCTGCTTGCCTAACAACCTTTGGAAACATGTATTTGATTTCATAGGTCTCAACTGCTATGCCCTTGCTCTGTAAAACCCCATGCTCGTTTAAATACAAAGTAAGCTGCTGTGGCAATGTTCTCTTCATCGTTCGCCACCATGGTCTCCTATTTCCGCAGACCCAACCCAGAGAATCATAAAAGGTTACAACTCCAGTAGAGATATGAAGCTCAGCTAAGCACCAGTGCTTCTTTGGTTCATTTACCAGAAAATACACCTATTTTTACAAATACAGTTATAAAATTTTGGTTTAACGTAAACTACAAGTAAGGTGACAGTTATATAAGTAAACATTTTTGCCAAACTAACCTTCTCAACATCTTGCCACGCAACTGGATACCTTACGCCATTGGAATAATAGTCAATCATTGATCCACCTAGGGTGCATGTTAAGAAATGAGGGCTTACCATGGCCCAATCTGCGTCGGGTTCTCTAAAATACCACATCAGATCGATCCATAAATCAAGGTGCTGTGTAGGAAAAACAAATTTAATTACGTCAACAATTAAGTTTAATTACATTATATACATATGCATAGTCACATTAAATTACTTACAGAGTCTTTCAACCAGCCTTGTTTAATATTGTCTAGACAGGCTAACACTAACCAGAACTCTCGATCAACTACAATGTCTCGATAGCCCCAAGGAAACCGATATTCTGGAGGGTCTTGCATTTTTATAAAATCAGAAAAACCATCTGGCAGAGTTACCTTATCTTTTATGAAATTATGCGGTCTTGACAATTGCTAAAGGGTAAAAAATAACATTCATTAACATTAACAAAATATAAATGCATTTGGAATTTTTTGAAACAAGTTGAGACAAACCTCTACAAACACTTCCAATGTCATTCATTCATTATTTGACCTCATTTTAGGCTCTCCAGACACATCCTATCAAATAAATTTTAATCAGTGTACGACAAATTTAAAAGTATGATTGTTATAGTAAGAAAGAAGTATGTGTTTGGATGTGCTATACCTCTAAAAACTCAAGGGGCGCAATGAAATCCCCGTTGACACTCCTAGATATTGTTTTAGGTGGGGCTGGAGTAGTAGTTACTTGTTGACCAAACGGAGAATCCGATGACATAGCCAGCCTCTTCTTTATCTCTTTAACAGACCTAAACACATAGTTTCTTTCTATACCACACTTCTTCCTCTTTGCTTTAACATTGGCAAACATCATGCCTAAGCAAGTTTTGTAATCTTCTTTAACCGCGTTGACGTATTGAGACTTCTTACTTAGATCCTGATATTCAAAAGTCTGTTATAGTTTTGTAGAATAAATCGTGACGAAATACACGTAAGAGTAAAACCAAGTAAAAAATGAAGATACCTTCACATTTTATTACAACACAGTTGTTTTATCTTCATGCACATCAATAAACTCATCAACCTGTTGATGATTTACAGGTGCTAGAGTAGAAATCAATTTCTCCTCTTCATCTTGTAACTTCATATCATCTAAAGAATAGTTAGGGATGCTCTCTTCATCGTTCAACACATCCATGAAGTCATCCGCAAATTCATCAACCTAACATAATTTACTTATATAGTTACAAAAAAATATTGTACATGAAGGATGTAATTTAAAATAAAAATATATATACATACAGGAACGGCCGTAACACCAATAGCTACAGAAACAATCAACATGAGTATCATGTTGTATGACATCAATTCCCGGATGATTCTTCTGGGAATCAAATCCTTCTACCAGAACGTCCAATGTAGAAGGCTTACGTTGAGAATAAGTATAGTCATTATTCCCATCTGCCTTGTCAATTCCCATACCATCACAGGCAACTCGTATTAGAACATCCAACTGTTATTCAAAATATATAATTGATTGGTGAAAACATTATCAACTAACACAAATAATATGGGATAGTTTAAAAATCTTTAATATGATATAGCTTGATACGAACCATGAGATCATTAGCCGAACCAATTATTCCTTGGTTAACAACATTATCATTAGCGTTTAGGATATCATTCTGCCCATCTTCCATGTGAATTCCCATACCAGCAATGGCAACTTCGCCATTATCCATATCAGGACTAGAGCAAGTTGACTGTAATTCAAATAATTTATAAAAATAAAAAAATTGGTATTTCAAATAAATATATCATACAGGTTGATACGAACCATAAGATCATTAGCCGAACAAGATAATCCTTTGTTTATAGCATTATGATTAACATTTGGGCTATCATTATTCCCATCTGCTTTGTGAATTCCAATTAAAGCACCGGCAACTTTGCCGTCCAAAATATCAGCACCAGAACAAGTTGACTGTAATTCAAAAAATATAATTTATTGGTGAAAACATTATACAAGTAAATTAATTGTAATTCAAGTGATTTTTGATATAGGTTGATACAAACCAGGGGATCATTAGCTGAACAAGATAATCATTTGTTAACACCATTCTGATTACCGTTTGGGCTATCATTCTTCCCATATGCCTTGTGAATTTCATTTACATGACCGGCAACTTCGGCATTATCAATATCAAGACGAGAACAAGTTGATTGTAATTCTAAAAACATAATTCATTGGTGACAGCATTATAAAACAAAAACATTTTTAATTCAAATAATATATGATAGATACGAACCATGGGATGATTAGCCGAACCAGATAATCCTTGGTTAACAGCATTATGATTACCGTTTCTACTGATATCATGCAAAAGTCTCTCTAATTTTAAAATCCTTGCATCATCAAACTTAACCAAAAAAACTTCCTTTCTAAGAGCACGAACTTCATCAAGAACATCAGCTAACGTGGGCTGTTTATCTTTATTAGACTCAGGATTTGTAGCACCTCCCTCTGAATCAAAAAACCGTCTCCCCTTCCAATAAAAGCATATCATTGTTTGCAACTCTTGTTTTATTTAACCCTTCATGATAATTGGCTGACAAAACAGAAATGGCTGAGACAGAATTGTGTTGCAAATTGACACAGTTGCTTGAGGACCTCAACACACCTCATCTTGGGGTAACATATAAGTCTTCATCAACCAAACCTTTGATAAATTGAATACTTACAATAAACCATTCGATCTGTTTCTCTACAGGAGTTGCATAGAGCTCTAAATTTGGATTCGAATCCTAATAAATTAAAAATAAAATACCTTAAATTAATATTAAAGAGTAAATATACATTATTTATAGATTGCTGTCTGTTTTCCGGTACCTAATAGACCATTATAATCTTTTTTTTCGCAATTCTTTGTTTCATTTGACCATGATATGTGCAGCTCTATCAAAATGGGGGTTTATAGGGTGCAGGTGTAGACTCCATTGGGTTAGGAGTGGGCGGGGTTAATGAGGGGGGGGAGGGAGGGGGGGAGGGAGAAGGAGGTGGGGTGTGGGGAAAAGGGTATAAGAGGGGATTGGGGTAGTAGTAGCGAGAGGGGGGGGTGTGGGTGCGTTGGGGGGTGGGGGAGGGGTGGGAGGGGTGGATTGATAATAGTCTGGGGGTAGTGGGGGTAGGGGGATGGGAGTTGAGGTGGTGCGAGCGAGCGGTTGCTGTAAGGGGGGGTTGCGGAGGCGGCTGGTTAGTGAGGGGGTGGGGGGGGGTGGGGGTGGTGGTGGGGGGTGGGGGGAAGGGGAGGGGGGAGGGGGTGAAGTGGTGGGGGGAGAGAGGCGACGGGAGTATGGGGGGGGCAGGAGGGGTGGACGTGGGGGTACGGGAGGGGGGAGTGGGAGGGTGGTGTGGAGGAGGGAGGGGGAAGTAGGTGGAGGAGGGCGGGGTTGAGGATAGTTGGGGGGGAGGGTGATGGGGGAGGGGGAGGGGCGTGTTGGTTGGGGGATGTGGAGTAGGGGGGGGCGGGGGCGTGGTGGGGGGGGGGGAGGGTTGGGGTTGTAGGGGGGAGAGGGGGAAGGGGGGCTTGTGATAGAGGTTGAGAGGAGGGTGGGGGGCGGGGGCGTAGGTATGGGGGGGGCTTGAAGTGTGGAGGGGGAGGGAGCAGGTGAAGAGGAGGGAGGGTTTTAAGTTCGGGGGGTGGGTGGGGAGGGTAGGAGGGGATGAGGGGGAGGCGAGGTTTGAAGGGTTTTATGGAGGTCCGAGGCTGGGGGAGAGAGTGGGGTACGGAGAGGTAGGAGTACTAGTGTAGTGATGGGGAGGGGGTAAACGGGGACATGGGGAGGAGAGGGGTGGAGGGGTAGGGGGGGGGGGATGGGGGGGAAGCTGGGTTGTGGGGGGGTGGGAGAGGGGTGGCGGGGTAGGAGCGGAAAATTTGGGAAAGGGGAGGGTGGAGAGTGGAAATTGCGGGGTGTATGGGGGAGGGAGGGATTGGAGAGTGGGAGCGGGGAGGGGGAGTGGGGGAGAGGGGTTGGGGGAGAAGAGAGTACGGTGATATTGGGATATTAGGTGAAGTTATGGTGAAGGAGTGAGGGAGGGGAGGGGGTATGAGTGAGGAATGAGGGAGGTAGTGGGGGGGGGGCGGTAGGAGGGGCGGGGGGGGAGGGGGGGGGTTGTGGGGAAGGTGAAGGGGGAGGGGGGGGAGGAGGGGAGGGGAAGATGCGGAAGGTGTGGGATGGGGAGGGTACTGTAGGGGGTTGTGGATGAGGGGGGGACGGGGGGGAGGGGACTAGGGTGCTTTGAGAGTGGGGTAGGGGGGAAGGGGGGCACGGGGAGGTAGGGGGGGGGGGGGAAGTGAGGGTAGAGGGGGAGGGGGGGGGGAGGGGGGGGATGGAGAGAGTGGGATGTGTAGTCAATATGAGTTGGGGGGTTGGGCATGCGGTTAGGTGGGGGGACGAGGGTGAGGAGGGGGTTTGGGGTGGAGGGAGGGGGAGGGGGGTGTGCGGGGTTGATGGGTGGGGGGAGAGGGGGGAGGAGGGAGAAGGGGCGGGTAGGGAGAGGGGAGGGGGGTGGGTGAGGGGATCGGAGAGGGGGGAGAGAGTTGGGGGGGGAGTTTTGGGGAGGTGGGAAGCGGTCGAGGGAGGGGGGGAGGCGGAGGGTAGGTTGGTGAGGGCGAGGGAGTGGGCGTGGAGGGGGGTTGGGGGAGGGGGGGTGGGAGGTAGGGGTCGCTGCAGGTTTAAGGGGGTTAGAGGGACTGAGGAAGGGGGGGAAGGGGCTGCGGTGGGCTGGAGGAGTGGGCTGGGGGCCGTCTCCCCTTCCAATAAAAGCATATCATTGTTTGCAACTCTTGTTTTATTTAACCCTTCATGATAATTGGCTGACAAAACAGAAATGGCTGAGACAGAATTGTGTTGCAAATTGGCACAGTTGCCTGAGACCACACCTACACCATCATCTTAGGTAACATTTAAGTCTTCATCAACCAAACCTTTCATAAATTAAATACTTGCAATAAACCGTCCGGTCTGCTTCTCTACAGGAGTTGCATAAAGCTCCAAATTTAGATTCCAATCCTAACAAATTAAAAATAAAATATCTTAAATTAATATTAAAAAGTAAGTATACATTATTTAAATTAAGATAGCTATTTGTTTACCGGTCCAAATAGACTATTATAATTATTTTTCTTAAACTTTGTAACATTTGACCATGCAAGAGCACGCGGTAACACATTATCCTTCTTCGACCACCATTTTTTGTTGTTTGGGTAACTCTCCAAAATCCATATCTAAAAAAAATCATTTACGTATATTAGCTGCTATTTATAAAAACCAGAGATACTTAAGATAAATAACAACAAATTTAAGTTATTAAATGAACAAATAATAACCTTAAAAGCCCAAGCAAAACCATATAGATTGTATGTGGGGTAGTAATATAAATTTTGCTTCTTCTTTTTCAAATGATCTGCCAGATGTATAGCTACAAGATTCACAGTCCTTTTATAAAAAAATTCTCACATGTATTCACCCCAAGGATAATCATTCTAAGAATCAAAATCCTCCACCAATGACAATATA
Organism: Tanacetum coccineum; assembly: GCA_026074375.1. Classification (NCBI taxonomy): domain Eukaryota; kingdom Viridiplantae; phylum Streptophyta; class Magnoliopsida; order Asterales; family Asteraceae; genus Tanacetum; species Tanacetum coccineum. The sequence goes on from BQNB010085797.1 coordinate 23,155, forward strand.
TGCTTAGGGATGCAATTCCTGTCCTCTTTACCCATAAACACTAACTCAGCAACATTTAAAAGACAAACCCTTACCGCATCCTTGTCGGACAAACCTAACCATGTTTTTTTATGTCTAAGAACTCCAAAAAGTTCAAGAGACTTTAATCTCTTTACACCTTTTTTGGTTATTTTTTCAGGAAATAAACGCTCGCAAAAAGGACTAGATTTCTTATGTTTTTCTGACACAATACCAAATCAAAAACCAGTGACCAAACAAAACTCTTTCCGGCCAAACTGTAACCAATGATCGCCAATATGGAATATAAGTGGGGGACAATCAGAAGAAATATTATAGACATATACCTGATGCTGCAACACATAATGCATCAAATGGTTATCAATGTCATGCGCCAAAATATCCAACCAAGGACCAAAAACAGTTCTTCTAAATAACCTTTCACGATTATGATTCCTTTCTAAAAGATCTTTAATTTCTCCAAGCAATTTAACACTAGACCTAACACAGATTTTTACATCATATAACTCACTAGATTTAGCCATTTAATAATTGATGAACGCGGTGAGCGTCCGGTGTATCGATTAAGGGGGTGATTGTGTTGATGGGTTATAAGGATTAAAGGGGTGATTGTGTGATGGGTCAGGGTTAACAAATGGTTAACTAGGATGTGTTCATGGTGTTGGGGAGGATGTGTTCATGGTGTTGGGGAGGAAGAATTAGACGTGTGTTTTTTTAGTGTGTGTAGTTTTGGATGAATCTTACTAAGTACAACAAAATATTATAAAAAGTGGTTGCCCTGATGTATAAGTTGCCCATAAGTACAGTTGCACTAATTTATTCAAAAATTGTAGTGGTAAAAAGACCAAAAAACCAGTCGTCCATACATAAGTTGCCCAAAAAGTAGCAGTTTCCCTAAAAACATTAAGGTACATATACTTACACATACCTTATATATTTTGTCCTTTAATAAAAAAAAATGGGACACTTGGCACATTCTTCCTTAGTTGCCCAGAAGCCAAGTTGCCTTGGGACAATTTTATGAATTAATGTTTTTTGACAAAGGATTGCATTCCCTATATTTTTTTGGGATAGAAATGGAATTTTCCCTTAAAAGATACATACATTAAGATTAGTGATATAACCAAAACCATGTGATTTTCTGCATCTTTCTTATGAGGGAAATAATGATCAATGAGGAATATTATGGGTGCATTTAGTTGGAGAAAAAATTCATAATTTTGTGTTTTCATATTTGTAAAAAAAGGAGGAGATTTATTTTCCACAAAACATAAAAAACGCGTTCATATAATATTGTTTTTCTTTCTCAAAAAAATAAGGGAGGTTACAAAGAAAACAAGAAGGGGAATTTTAAGGGGAGATGCATTTATTTTTGTAGGGGGGAGAATTTTAAGGGGAGATACATATATTTTTGTAGGTGCATCGGTAATGTGTGGTTGAGGTTTCTTCTCATCATTCTCATTTTAGTTTTTCTTCTTTTATATATAGGGTGAAGTCTAAAAATACGCAACATACTTTTCTAAAAAGAACGAAATACGTAACCTACTAAAAATATTACTAGAATCGCTAAATAACTTTCAAATTTTTAACGATATACATAATATGACCGAGTATTGACCGAAATTGACATGTTTGACCGGTACCATTTACAAAAGTTACAGAAATGATCCATGTGATTTGCGCTGGACTTTCACTGTTAGTCCCTTAACTTTTTTTTTTCACTTAAATTATTTTTTTCACTTTATTTTTGTTATTTTTTTTCACTTAATTTTAAAATATTTTTTTTATTTATTCATACACTATTTTTTATCCTTATTATACTTTTTTTCTAGTTATTAATACACTAATTTTTTTTACACTTATTACACTTTTTTTAGAAAAAAAATTTTAAATATTGCGTTAAACGTTTTCACACCGCATGTGGCTTTAATTTTGACTGTTAGATATGACTTATAATTTTTCTAAAAAATCATAATAAGTGTAAAAAGTTAGTGAAAAAAGTCACATCTAACTAGCACCCTCATGTGACTTTAATTTTGACTGTTAGATGTGACCTATATTTTTTTTAAAGAATTTTTTTCTAAATTTTGACTGTTAAACACCCCTCATGTGAAAAAAAGTCAAACACAACGTTTAAAAAAATATTTTTTTAAAATATAAGTCACGTGAGGGGTGTTTAATAGTCGTCAAAGTTTAAGTCATATATATATATATATATATATATATATATATATATCTTACATTATATATAACAGGATAAAACAATGCCACCTCATGCAACATATATGTCACATCATCATTACAGAAATCCAAGTCAGCGCCATTTAAATCCTAGTCAGCATTTTGATATCCACCTAGACAGCCAAGAATGACACGTAGGCATTTATTTATCCACGTATGCATGAGTGGAAATACTGCAAATAAATTCGTGCTTAAAAGGCTTTGGCAAGATTCGAACTCGGGTTAATGAACAAATAAGCAAATGCCTAAACCACTAGATCATGACCCAGATTTGTGTTTACATTTGGAAAAAAATAATAAACACCCTCGAATATCAATTCAAATCTTAAAAATCAGTTAATATTGAGACACAATACATGGATTTAAAAATGGAAACTATGAGTTTTCTCCCTACAAAATCGTTTAAAACGCATATCAAATCAATTCAAATTTGCCTTTCAAAATTAAAATGGATATCATATCACCATCCCTAATCAAAATCATATAACCAGTCATTATATCAATTTCATTAAAATTTTAAATTGAAATCAACATTTGAATCTATTGATTGTTGTTGGATTCTCCCATCACTCACACCTTAGTTCGATTTTGATGATTTCAAATTAAACACCACCATCCGATGATGATTAAAACACTAGATATGCCACCAAGATTAATTAACCAACAACACTCAAGGCAAGATATTAGTTGTTATTACATAGCGACAAGTAACTGATTTATTTATGTTGATGTTATTATGTGCGTATTGTTAAACAGACTGGAAGTAGGTTGATTTATGTAGAGGTTTTATGTGGCTTGATAATGCTAGGGCGTTAAATATATTTGATCTTGATTGATGTAAATAGGTGTTCATATGATTGTTAGTTTTTTAGTTGTTACGGTTTTAAGTCCTAATAAGCTTATACTCCTTAAGCCATAAACAGGCGGGATATAGGCTTATGAGAAACAACTTGATAAGAAGAACAAAATAAGCTAATAAGCCTGAAATTAAGCTAAAAGTTGAGGAATATATGCTAATTAGTCACAAATGTCAACATGGTCATAACTAGTAACATACTATTTGGTGATGATGTTATAGGGGCGTAATGTGGTGATTGAACAAAGTTATGTAGCGCCAAGAGTAACCATACATGGTGTAATGATTGCAAAAGCTGTTGAATTTAATAATAAGGTAAAGAATATTGGTGCGACTCCTATGCAACAGGTTGTTAATGCTACAAATGATGTGGCTGGTGATGGTAATGTTCAACACATGGTTGACATTTTGATTTTTCTATTTAGTATTTTGTAACGTCGTTTTAACAGCGTATTTTTTTTGTTTTTTATTGTTAGGTACAACTTGTGCAACAGTTTTTACATGCGCTATATTTTCAGAAGGTTGCAAGTCAGATGCATCGGTATGAATAAGCATGTATGACGAAATCACACAGGTTAATATATACGAAGCAACATTTAATTGATTTTTTATAATGTAAATTTTTTATGAAAGGCTAAATGTAGCATACTCTAATATAAATAACAAGTGGGTAGAATTTTACGCAAAATGAGAACGTGAAATCAGTAAACTAATAGCTAAGGTTATGGAAAGAGTTGGGAAAGAGGGCTTGAAAAAGCATGTATACATGATTTTTCTTTTAAGTTGTATAGAAGAAGACTTGAAAAAGTATAAAGCCCATGATTTGGCTCCCACACATAATGTCCTGTCTTTGAGCCGGCATCCATTAACAGGCAATTGGTAAGTATTAGGGTATGAAACTTACATATTTTATTTAGCAGATTTAGCGTCTGGAACTTGCATATTGTAATACACATGTTTGTTGACCTGTTAGACAACCCAGCAGTTAAAAATTTCATGCTATATTATTGCTTTTGACTGACTGGTGTCTTCTTTACGCAAAGGAATACAGCCGACCTATCTTCTAAAAACACGAAACTTAAGCTCCTGTTATTAGCAATGGAACAACAACCTCAATTACGTGATTGTAAGTTTCATAGAAACATGATATGCGCAACCATACTATGCCCTTTAGCATATTATTGTCCTGCCCCCTCTAAGGTTGAAGGACTTATCATTTCCAGTTAGAGATGATTTTAGTTATCCAAAATACTTACCTGCTTTACTTTTTTTACGTACAACAATATATACATATAGTGAAAAATATAATTTGCTGAGATTCTATGCGTTGCGATTTTCAACCCGTTACCGAAAAACATACATTATAAGTATTTTGGCGGAACTTGCAATCTCTAATGACTGCTACGATAACCACAATGATGTGTAAAACACATCTGTGCACAACAGATTTTGAAATGTCCTATAAGGTAACTCTTTTAAAAATGTTGCATGTGGGTGAGAATAAGTTTTATAAGTGGGCGAGAATTGATTTGTTGTGCTTAAAAGTGATGTGCATTTGCCTCATATACATCTCATTCAGCATATTGGAATTACAGGTGGGGATGCAGGAAGGGAAGCACATGTAATGACAATAGAAGTAAGAAAAAGAAAAAAATAGACCATTTGCAAGTTTTTTGTTTATGTAGGCCTGTAGGGTGGTGGTGAAACAACTTCTAGTGGTCAAACTGGGAGTTGGGTGCTTCAAATACCTTTGATGGAGATGGAATTGGCTGAGACAGTATTGGTGGACCGGTGGTGACCAGGTAGTAAACAACTAAGGGAGGATCTTGGCTGGAAAGAACAAAAAATGCAATTTAATCACACAAGAAAGTGTTGATCTACACAGCCCATTAGAGAAACTGTCATACGCTACATGATATAGGAAAATTATAATTATGTAAGGTACCATTCTACAACTTTTTTTACTTTATCATGATCTGATAGTAAGTACTCTTTCAGCTATTACTTTTAACTGCATAATAAAGCTAACCAAAAGATTATTGTTTTATGCATAGGTAGTTGATCTCACCGAGGATGATGATGACGAAGACACTGATGCC